>JAVIWB010004897.1:0-111187 GCA_031893035.1 Dermolepida albohirtum | reverse complement strand
AGTAATGATACCATCGCTCTTTTGCGTGAAAAGTTTCCTGACCATGTAATTTCTCGAAAAGGCGATCACAATAGGCCACCGAGATCTTGTGGCTTTACACCTTTAGACTGTTTTCTTTGAGGCTACGTTAAAGATAAAGTCTATGCCGATGGCCCACAATTGATTCAAGATCCTAAAGATGGAATTCGTGAAGTTGTCGAGGACATACAGCCGCAAATGTGCGAATTGGTGATGGAAAATTTTATGAAAAGAATATGGTCCTGCAAGCGTAGCCGTGGCGGCCATTTGGCTGATATTGTTTTACATTATTAATGGCATACCTTCCTCTTTACAATCAAATAAACCGCCGATGATTTCCTCTTACTGGAAGACCCGTTACAATTACGTGCATTCCACGATGTAAATTAATGAAAGCTTGTTACTTATTACATAGTTATAATTAAGACAGAAATTAATGAAAAAATCCTGCCTATTCGGTGAGAAAGCGAACCCCAGTCGTCCGCTTGCCAGGAACGTAGAGCATCCGCCTGCGAGCGCGCGACTGGGGTTCGATTCCTCACCGAATGGGTAGGATTAATTTCGCCCTTAGTAATAGTCGTATTAAGAAGAAAAATCAAACCTTTTCAAACAACATATTAATTTAAAAAAAACGTTAAGAAAAACGCTTTACTTCAACTATATAAATTCAATAGCACCTATTTTTAATATTCCTGGTAAAGTCTAACATTTATTACTTCTCCATAGCGAAAGCGGATTTTGTGATTTCTAATTTCCCCACGGGCTCCTCTAACTCCGTTACTTGTTTATTCATTACTTAATTTAATTGAAATTTCTATATACATTTATAAACCGATAGATAAATTAATTAATATCATAATAGATGACCCCGATCTTGTCTAATAAAGTTTGTAAAATTGTTTTATTAAAGTCTCGGACTAGTTATACAGTCGTCTACAAACATTTCTGTACAACCGTAGTTTAATTTCACTGGATAACACAGGGTAACAAAATGAAAAAAAAATTTGATGGCGGAAATCTAACATCTGATGTTTTTAATGTGCTGATTCCAAAAATGCCACCAGATTTTTTCTATCAGCTCTAGTTTTTGAGATACAGGTTACAGGTTAATTGATATTTTTTTCTGATAAAGGACAACAAATAAAGAGATAAATATGTACTTAATCGTCAAAATAGAAATTTCCCAGAATGTAATTAGCCTTTGGGACAGCAGAGATAAAAATGAGCACTGGGTTAAAAAAAATGGCCTTCAAGAGGTGTCATGATTTAAGGAAAACAAAACGTGATCAACGAACCTTTGGTTGCAAGAGAAAAAATCTTACTTCCGCCCTTGCATATCAAGCTAGGCTTAATGAAGCAATTTGTGAAGGCTTTAAATCGAGATGGAAATTGTTTTGGGTATTTATCACGTAAATTTCCTGGCATTAGCACGGAAAAACTAAAAGCTGGTATATTTGATGGTCCTCAAATAAGGCAACTTGTTAAAGATCCACAATTCACCACATCAATGAACGAGACTGAATCTAACGCTTGGTGTTCATTTGTTCAAGTAGTACAAAATTTTCTTGGCAATCATAAAGAAGAGAATTACGTAGAATTAGTGGAAACTATGCTTTCAAATTTTAATATTCTCGGCTGTAACATGAGTATAAAAGTTCACTACCTCCACAGCCACCTAGATCGTTTTCCAGAAAACTTAGGTGATTGTAGTGAAGAACAGGGGGAAAGATTCCATCAGGATATTAAAACTATGGAAGATCGTTATCAAGGACGATGGGATAGCCACATGATGGCGGACTACTGCTGGAGCCTTCAGCGAGACTGCCCTAGTAAACTCCATTCTAGAAAGTCGTATAAAAGAAAATTTTTATATGATTAGTGACTAATGTAATTATGTAAATTAAGTTTTTGCAATAAATACTTAAATCCATGTGTCTTTGTTTTTTTAACTGTCAGTAGTAATATTATATATTATAACAGTTATAACGTAAAATATATACACAATTTTTTAAAAAAATCTGAAAAACTAGATCTGATAGACCAAATCTGAGAACTTTTTTACATTCTGCATCCAAAAATTACCCAGGAACAGTTAAAAAATCGCAGGCACCAAAATGTGTGTTGGCCTGTGTAATAGTTGATAAAATAAAATGTGACATTTAAAATCGAGTTACCCAAGAAAATAAAATATTTCGAAACTAAACCTTAAATTAACAGACAATATTTTAAATACCTTAGTGGATATATTGGGTCTGGGAAAAAGTTCGTGGCGTTTTTTCAGTAAAATTCAACTGGTCCCCGCATGGCGCGTGGACGAATTCATTTAAACCGAATATGCTCCATTATTATCGACAATGTTTCGCCACTTTTTTGGTAGATCCATGATCCCATCGGTGAAAAACTTCTGTGGTTTCTGGTCGAAAAACTGAATCAAGTAGTTTTTACAGGCTTCTTTTGAAACCAACTTAATTCCATTGAGAGAGTTCTGCAGAGATCGAAACAGATGATAGTCAGAGGGTGCTATATCCGGACTGTAAGGTGGGTGCATCAAAACTTCCCAACCAAACTCTCTCAATTTTTGACGGGTCATCAAAGAAGTGTGTGGTCGGGCGTTGTCATGATGGAAGACAACACCTTTCCTATTAATCAATTCGGGCCGTTTTCTTTCAATCGCCTGGCGTAATCTCTCTAGTTGTGCACAGTAGAGTTGAGAATCAATCGTCTGACCAGTTGAAAGTAGCTCGTAGTGGACGATTCCCCTCCAGTCCCACCATACACACAGCATCACTTTTTTTGGCATCAATGTTGGCTTAGCGAACGCTTGTGACGGCTCACCATCCTTTATCCACGATCTTTTACGCTTCCGATTATCGTACGTAATCCATTTTTCATCTCCGGTTATTAAACGTTTCAGAAACGGCTCGATTTCATTCCGTTTCAGCAGCGCATCGCAGATGTTAATTCGGTCAATCATGTTTTTCACGCTCAACTCATGAGCAACCCATACGTCAAGCTTTTTTTGTAACCAGCTTTGTGTAAATGGTTCAAAACAGTTTTGTGGTCAATGCCTAGCTCCATGCCAATATCGACACTGCTGATATGCTTATCTTGTTGGACTTTTTCAAGAATTTCATCAGATTTTTCAGTGATTGGACGACCGGAGCGTGACTCATCTTTCACATTGAAATTTCCAGAACGAAAGCGAGCGAACCATTTCCGCGCAACAGATTTCGATAAAGTACCTTCACCGTACACAGCACAAATTTTATCACAAGCCTGCGCAGCGTTCTTCCCCTTATCATAATAATATTGCAGAATATAGCGAAATTTCTCATTATTCTTCTCCATTTTCAAGTGCGAATAACTTTCCAACCACTGCACCGATTACAATGTTTCTACGCTCAAACTAACGTTCGGAAGATCATCTAAAAAACGAGCCGTCGGTGGTGTCGCTGTGACTTGTTGTTCTTTAGTTATCGGCAACCAATGCCATCTATCGGGAAAAACGCCACGAACTTTTTCCCAGACCCAATATTTAAAAGTATTCCAGATTTTGGTCATCCTCTTTCCACTAAAGGAATTTAATGTTTTAAAAATCCAGACACAAATATTTTACAAACGCCACAAACAGCCACATGAATTTAAATATATTTTGTAAATTTTTTCACGACGTGGAAAGAAATTTTTAAATATTTAAAAACGTTTTTATGCCCAACCGCAAAATTTAAAGAAATAATTTTAGAGAGAGTAAGTAACATAGTAATAATTTAGCTTACGGATTAATAAACATAATTTATATTTATTGCAAATATACAGGATGGTCATAAATTGACGGATAATCGTCAGGTAGGGCGATTCTATGATTCTGAGTCGACAATTCTAGCGGAAATGTTGTATTGTTATCAGATAAACCATACGAATGTCTTCAAAAAAGTGTAGGTTCGCCAACATGGTGTAAAACCATCTATAATAATGGCGTTAATTTTATTTATCACTTCCTGTTCATTGGCTGGAGGCGTTGCATAAATTTTTCCTTCAAAAAAAGTCTAAACGAAGGTAATTCATATCTGGTAACCTTGCAAGTCATAATATTGGCCCATTTCGTTCGACTCGCCTATGCGGAAAACGTTCAACTATGCTCTTGTAATTCTTGCATTATGATCTGGTCCACCATCGTGCATTTAATACAGTTTGGCTCAGACATTTAATGGAACATTATCCAATACTTCCCCTAACACATTTACGTATTCATTTGCATTTAGTCTATTCGGAAGAAATGTTGGTTGTATAATTTGAAGGTTTAAGATGTCTAGTCAAGCATTCATAGAAAACTTTCTTTGGTGTCCAAATTTTCGAATTTTCATCCGCCCAAAATGCAAAGTGTGACTGTAAACCATCTCTTGCGAACGTGCATTCGTCATTTCTTAAAATTAATGATAAAATGTTTGGATCTTCTGGAATTTTGTTTAAAGTTGTGTTGAAATATTCATTACAGATTGTAATTTTGTTGCATAGTTTTAGTTGACAGCAAAAAACATGATTTTCCACAGAAAATTTCAAAGATTTAAATATTGTCTAAACCTTTAGATCTACGCGCTGAAAACTGCAATTTTATTTTATTGAATAAAACACGTAATTATTTATTATTTATTACTTTATTTCACCTACTTCGAATTACGTATTTCGTTCTCTTTTCTCTTCCAATTTATACGTACATACTTTGTTGTTGTAAAACTTAATTTTATGGTCAAAGATCCCAAGCTTTGAAAATCCGTGTCTGACCCACTTTAAATTTTAAGCAAATTTATTCAACTCTTTTGAAATGTTTGTTTAAAAACAAAGTTCTAACGCGAATAAAAGGAGAACTTCTTCACTTTGACGTCATCTTTTCGTAACGATAGAATGCATCGCGTACACAAATTTCGTACACACATACTTTATTGTTGGGCGAAATTTTGTTGTCTTACTAACTTCACGATGTTTGTACGTTAAAGTAAATATTTAAATTTTACAGGCATCTTAAATGAAATTTCTTCAACCAACGTTTTAAGAGAGAGATTGCCCGGTTCAAATTAATTTTCAGTAGCAAAAAAAATTCGTAGCCCCACTTCAAACTTTTTTACTTCCTAAAGTGAGGAACACATGCCTTGTTCAATTATCTTAAGAACTCCTGAAGTCCGCGAGCCTGTATTTACAACTTGTTAATCCCTCCTCGTCAATATTCATCCTGTACGTATGTATTTGTTTTTTTTTAGTGTTCAACCTTCATGTTGCTTAACATGAACACTTCCTTTGTCTAGTCATCCGAAAAGATTTTAGGTAAAACAAATTAAAGGGGAACTAAACATAGGTTTAGAGTAGAAATTCCAAAATCGCGCCTTCCGAAAGTTCATCGAAGAGTTTAATGAGATTTATAACTTTTGTAGATAATTCAAAACTTGTACGTTTTTCCGGGAGAAATTCATCTCGCATCGTGCTGTAAATAATTGGTGTTTCTTTCCTTGTATCCAATGTGAATTTAACTTCGTATTCCAGGAAATAATTTCCATAACATTTATAATATTAAAGTTGATATTAACCGATTTGAGCCTTTAATCAAGATAATATGGTTTATTATTAATTTGCTGCTTCCTTGTGCCAACTATTCTTGCACTTCGTGTACTTTTCCCAATTGCCGGACAATTGGTAAAGTGATACTTGTAAAGGGTTTTCCAATAAGGACTTGACAACTTTTTTTCAAAATAAAATGCAGGCCATCTGAGATATTTCAAAAACTTTATTATCGAGTTGAAGTACAATCAAAACATTTATGAATGGAACTCGACTTCGTTCATATGGCAACCGCGGGCACGTTTGCAGCGGTCGATTCGTTGGACCCAATTTTCGATGACTCGGACACACAATTCGGCCGAAACGGCTGCTATTTCGCGTTCAATGTTAGCTCTGAGCTCTTCCAACGTTGTCGGCTTGTTGGCATAGACCAATGACTTGACGTAGCCCCAAAGAAAAAAGTCTAGAGGCGTTAAATCGCACGAACGAGGCGGCCAATCGACTGGTCCATTTCTTGAGATAACACGCTCATCAAACTTACTCTTCAATAAATCGATTGTAACGTGTGCTGTGTGGCTTGTGGCACCGTCCTGCTGAAACCACATGTTTTCCAAGTCCATATCATCCAATTCGGGCCAAAAATAATCGGTAATCCTGGCACGATAACGATTACCATTCACAGTAACGTTACGATCATTATCGTCGACGAAAAAATATGACCCTATGACGCCGCTGGCATGCAAACCGCACCAAACAGTTATTTTTTGTGGATGAAGTGGTGTTTCATGAAGCACATGTGGATTTTCACCCGACCAATAACGCATATTTTGCTTATTGACGAACCCATTGAGCCAAAAATGAGCTTCGTCACTGAAAATGATTTTGCGATGAAATTGATCATCTTGGCGTATCTTTTCCAAAGCCCAATCGGAGAACGTACGTCGCTTCAAATGGTCCATCGGCTTCAATTTTTGAGTCAGCTTGATCTTGTACGGTTGTAAACCAAGATCCTTACGCAAAATCGCCATCAAGTGGTCTGGGCGATGCCCAACTCTTGAGAACGCCGTGGAATTGACTGATTTAGATAATTTGCTACGGACGTTTCAACGGCAGCGATATTTTCGACACTTCGACCAACCCGTTGCATCACTGGCACGGCAATATCACACAACGAATATGTAGACTCAAATTTTTGCACTAAACTTGTTACTGGCTGTCTACTAGGGTAAGAATTACGACCGAAAATCGGAGTTAACGCTCTTAAAGTAACGGTCACCGACTCCGAATTTCTGTAGTAAATTTTTATAATTTGCAGACGTTCGTTCGTGTACTTTACCATGATGAAAATGTTAAGTTTACTGAATAAATTGACAGTGACAGTTCGATGATTAGTGAAAGGGTGCGTTCACAAATTGAATTAAAAGTTGTCAAGTCCCTATTGTAAAACCCTTTATATAAGAAAGCTGATGTGGGTTGCATTGATATTTATTGTTCAATCGCAATAATAAGCAGCTTCGCCAAAGACTTTTTTCTAATACTTTTCGCAAATCAAATTTCTGAAGGTGTGTTGATTTTATCCATTCTGGCCAGCCAAGTAATTGTTTAAGATAGTAGTTTACCTCACCATGGTCGCGGTCTATCCAGTCCGTCAATCTCCTCGTCCATCAAGAATAATAATATTAGGGAATAAATAAAACACTTTGTGTAAAATTATTATTTTCTGCTATTCTATCGTTAATTAAATTCACAGAAATCAATTAAAAATTTCTGCGCTGGAGAAGGACTCGAACCTTCACCTGCCGTTTTCTAGACGGCTGCTCTACCAATTAAGCCACCAGGCAGTACAACTTCGAGTCCTTTAATACGCCATAAATTTCATTATGGAAACAGATCTAATATTTATTTAAAATTCGCAGTCAAGTTATTATGAAGTTAATAATTATATATAAACATATAATCAAGTTAAGTTCATTAATTCCCATCGTAAAAAGAACTTGATTATATGTTTATATATAATTATTAACATCACTTTGTGTAAATTTCATACTATATTTATATGCTGTTTTAGAAAAAATATATTATTTATTCCATAGAGTAATGGCATTTAACAAAGTAACATCATTAACAGTTTCGTAATGACCCAATGTCTCACAAAAAAGAATCAGCACTAAAAGAAATACATTAACTTATGCGAAATGTACTTTCAGTGTGTGTTTGGCTCTCAACAGTTAAAACTTTACTGTGAATTTATTCTGTGCGAGTTTCACGGCGGATTCAGATGCGACACTGTGATTATCTGCTGATGATGACAACTTAGTTGTCGAAATACGTATACAGAATACGAACATAGTCTCCATTCAATTTATTCAATGTCTCTGTTTATTATAATGTAGATGACAACATAGTTGTTGAAATAAATGTCCAATATGTTGGTAATAATGTTTATAAAATATATTTGTTACACACATTTATACTTAACCGTGTATCTGCATATGAATGTCATCGAACAGAAGAGGCGTTTTGTCCAATAAAGATAGAATGTGATATGGTGAAATGTCAATTTTCCTGAAAAGCCCTATAGTACGTAAAAATGGGAAAAAATCAAATATACAAGGGAGGGTTTTTATATTCGCGGAATGAGCGGGTTGTAGAGGGGTGAATAGGCGAATTGGGGGCGTGGCCTGTGCAGCGACTCATGATTAGTATAAATACGAAGTTTCATTGTTATTAGACAGTTAGTCTTTGAGCTATCGTCAACCAAGTAACATAATCAGGAGTGAAAAGTGAAATATGGAAAAAATCGAATATCGTGCCGTTGTAAAGTTCCTTACCAAAAAAATTGAAAAATTTTTCAATCTCGGTTTCTATCTTCTTCTCTGTCTATACACACATATACGTGTGTATAAATAGAGTATAGTTTGTAAGTGTATGCAATGAGGAAGTTTAATGTTAGGAATTGCCTAATTTTAGTTTTCTATACAAACAGAATGTCTGTTAATTTTTAGCTCTTTATCACATCCAACCCAACAAACGAGATAATATATAACATTTCACGAATCTAATTTTTAATTTACACGACTTTTTACACGATTTTTTTATATAAGTTTTTACTCTGTTATTTACAATTCATTTATCATTGAATTCAGCTTTCTTTCTCGAATGAATTATGAATGTATTGGTTTTTAATTGTAAGCCTACTAACAAGAAGCTCTTCCAGTCTACAAAGCATCAGAATGGTATCGAATTATTATCTTCTCATTGACCCCTATTATATCTACAATAATTAGAAGTACAAGAATGAAAATCTCTCAAAAAATGTTTTGGGGAGGAGAAATATTAGGGCAGAAGAAGCAAAGGTTAAGATCATTGGGTCGTGTATCTAGAATGAATCGCTTAAGAGAAAGGAAAAAGGAGAAAAATCAAAATCAAGGGTGTAGGAAAAATTGTCTAAACCTGTTATTATTTTAAATTTCTGAAGACAGTTCCAAAAGACCCAACCTCAGTCTGTTGCTTTGTTTGTTGATATACAAGGGAGCGTTTTTATATTCGCGGAATGAGCGGGCTGTAGAGGGGTGAGTAGGCGCATTGAGGGCGTGGCCTGTGCAGCCACTCATGATTAGTATAAATACGAAGTTTCATTGTTATTAGACAGTTAGTCTTTGAGCTATCGTCAACCAAGTAACATAATCAGGAGTGAAAAGTGAAATATGGAAAAAATCGAATATCGTGCCGTTATAAAGTTCCTTACCAGGCAAGGAAAATCAGTCGCGACCATAATGAATGAGATGTCATTGCTTTACGGCGACTCTTGTCCAGGAAAAACCATGGTGTACAAGTGGCATAGTTTATTTAAACAAGGAAGGGAATCCCTTGAAGACGACCCGAGGCCGGGCAGGAGCATTGAGGTGACCACGCCAGCACTTATCCAAAAAGTTGAACAAATTGTACTCGAAGATGCTCGACTAAAGAAGAAACAACTCACAGAAATGGTTGGAGTATCCGATACAACAATTTTTAAAATCCTACACGATCATCTCGGCATGTCTAAGGTCAGCGCAAGATGGGTGCCACAGAATGCTCACGCCACCGCAAAAACAACAGCGCGTAGAGTGTTCGCGTGCATTTTTGAACCTCTGTAATGAAGACAAAGATGGTGTATTGAGTGGAATTGTTACTGGAGACGAAACTTGGGTTCATCATTATGAACCTGAGTCCAAACAAGACTCCATGCATTGGCATAAAAAGGGCACAGCACCAGCCGCGTTGTGTTAGCTGCCCTGCATAAGGTGGGATTCGAAATTGTGAATCACCCACCCTACAGCCCAGACCTGGCCCCGAGTGATTATTACCTGTTTCCGAAAATGAAAAAAGAGCTGCGGGGTAAAAAATTTACTGCCGATGATGAAGTCAAGGAGGCAGTTTCGGCGTATTTTGCAGATAAAGGGAAATCATTTTTTTATGAGGGTATAAATAAATTAATTGAAAGATGTGAAAAATGTATCCGTCTTGCAGGTGAATATATTGAAAAAGAAAAATAATTTGGTTTTTTTATTTCCACCCCTTGTCCCCCATTCCGCGAATATAAAAACGCTCCCTCGTATATATATATATATATATATATATATATATATATGCACGCGTTATATTGAATATCAAAAATCGAATGAAAATCTCTTTTCCATTTCTATATCAGTGGTAGAATCTACCTATGTCAAACACGAATAAATTGCAAAATACAAATTGAAAAATGTTCTTGAAGACCTATCGCCCCAATATACCTCTAAAAGCGCGGTTTCTCAGATTTGACTTCTCCTCTGACTTATATATGTTTATATAAATTTATTTCAATTTTTTCGAAAGTTAAACATTGAGTGTTTGCAATGGAATATTTGTGTAGGATCTACGCGAATTGAATGGGAACTTTGATGAAACTTTTTTTTCTTTTTAAATTAAAACGAGAATCGGAAAATAAATTAGTTTCTGTGCGCTTTCTGATAGACCGGCAAAATGGATTTCATGTATTAATAGCAAAGTAAGCTTCACACCGATCGATATATTATTTTGCAGTAGGGATTCTTGGCCAGACAAAAGTGTTAAAGCACAACATACGAGAACAATACATGTAAGTTATATTGGATGGTATGTTGATTCAATATAAAAAAAAATCTCACACTTCATTTACAACCTAACCGGTCTGCAAATTATTGCGAAGTTTGTAATACACTCACTTTGAAATACCACAAAGAATGTACAAATATTCGTTTCAGTGAGACAGAAATTTAAATCTGTTTGCCTTTAGATTTCATTGGAAAACCTTTAATTTGGAAAATAGTAACTTCCAAGTTCCAAAGATTGTATTGATGAACAACATTCATGAACATGTCGATCTAAAGTAAACTAAATCAGAAAATTAGTGAAAAATTGATAACGGACAAACTGATAGTGGAATACAAGCCCATCAAGCCCAACAAATGAAGAATGAATATAATAAATTAATGACTTTGACTAGAGAACTAAACAGCAAACCTTTGGGGGACCCCTTTTGTTTAATATCTACGTTAATGATCTCTTGGAACGTCTTGACTGCAGAGTGTTAGCTTACGCCGACGATCTAAAGAACTTCAGCTGTATTAATTCACTTGACGACAGTACTAATCTTCAATCAAATCTGTGCATTATTGACGATTGGTGTACCCACAATCAGATAAAGCTCAACATCGACAAATGTGCTGTTTTCTCTTTTAGTAAAAGTGATACTCCGCTTTACTATAACTACAATGTTCGGCAATCCATTATACCTAGAGTACACAACTTCAAGGATCTTGGAGTTTTGGTCGACTCGCATCTTAGCTTTTCTAAGCATATAAGTAGCATAACTTCATCGTCTTCCAGAGGTCTTGGGTTCCTTATTCATTCTTGCAGGGGTTTTAGTGGCTTGCACACTTTGAAGGTTCTTTATTGTTCTCTCGTCCGGTCCAGATTGGAATATGCTTCAGTTGTGTGGTATCCGCTTTACCATTACCAGCAGTTACTCCTGGAACGTGTTCAAAAGAGGTTCCTTAAATATTTATCCTACAGGATTGATTGACATTATCCTACCTCTGGTTCGACGTATGAGGGTCTACTTGCTAGGCACAATTTTGATTCTCTTGGTATACGCAGGGAGAAAGCTAGTGGCGGTTTTCTTTATAAATTAATAAATAACTTTATTGATTCTTCTGTGCTGTTGTCCCAGGTTGATTTTCTCGTGTCTAGTTTTGACACTAGATCATCGGCAACCTTCTCAATAGCTAGGGCAAGAACCAATGTTCTCTACAAGGCTCCACTGGTACATATGTCCAGAAATGCCAATGTATTATACGAGGATCCCTTTCGTTAATTTGCATCTATTATTGTTCGTTCAGTTTTTTTTAAATGACTTTGATTACATAATTATGAATGTATATATTCTTTGTTAATTGGATTCTTATTTTTCTTTGTATTACATTAACTGCACCTATTTTTCTTTTTAATTTTAATTTTATTTTTAAGTGCATTGTGTCCTGCAAATGGTCTCTATAATTGCTGGGCATTAAAGATTATTATTATTATTATATATGAGGAGCAGACTTGCAAAACGCATTTTGTCCAAAATTTTCAGTTTTGAGTTAGAGGTGGCGCTGTATTCTTCACAAGCATATCTAGGTTTTTGTAATATCTTAGACGTTCAAAGTGCGTTTTGTCCCAGTTTAAATAAAGCGACAAAATCACTTGGACAAACAAAGTGAATTTTGTCCAAAGGAAATGGACATTCAAATAGCATTTTGTCCGTAAACATTGGACCTAATGCAGTTTGGTAGTTTATTTGAGGCAATCTAAGCGTGCTAATGTATTTTGCAGTGTTTTAAGTTAATTTGTGATATAGAAATGGAAAGTTTGGACAATGAGCATAACAATGATTACTCAAAGAAATTCGAAACACTTTTAAAAGGGTGTAGACGCCTTGATCAGATTGAAGTTCCAGAACTACCTCTTGGACATACGATTAAAAAGAAAAAATTAGACAGCCTAAGGAAACTACTTGTAGCGCTCTCTGGAGAAAAATGGTGTGATGATCCCGATTTAAGATGGACGATCCCAGTTTTTAGTAAAGAGAATCCTGATGAACAAGATAGCGAAGAAGAAGTTCAAGACTGCGAATGTGTGGATGAAGAACATCCCAATTTTCTTTAAATTTATTTTATTGCTTTGATTTTTGTATTTTTAAAAGTTTCTTTAAATGTTTGCATAATCCTTTAAAACGTCATTTTTCATTCAATAATCGATTTTTAAATAAATGTTTTTTTGTATAAACGTTTTTTGTTTAAATTAACATTAAATGGCAATTTGTTTTATGGATTAAGTACTTTTTACAGTAAAATATTACATTACAGACTTTCTTAATGCATTTTGTCCACAAAAGACATGCAAACTGCATTATGTCCTGTCATTTTTTTAAATTTTAACAGTTATTTGTTATTTTCCCAGTACGAACTTTTACAGTTTGACTCTTCTCTATTAAATGCAAATAATTTACTTGAAGTAATTTTTTGTAGTTCTTACAGTTTTTGTGCTACCGTTTCTCGGCTTTCCTGAAAAATTACAAAAATGGACAAAATGCGTTTTGCAAGTCTGCTCCTCATATATTAAACCTAGTACAAGCTAGCAAGATAGGTAAGGTACGCGGAAGTTGCCTCAGAACTTTCCTTGTAATTACGTCAAACCCCAGAGCTTTCTTCGGGTTGATGTTTTGATGTCTTGTTGATTCCTGTTTCTATTTCTTTTGGTGTAGTAAATCTGATTTGACCCTCTTCTAGATTAAGTTTACTCCAATCAAGGGTGTTTTTACACTCATTTGGCTGGAAGGCGTTCACTATTCACTATTAGCTTTCTGTATGTTACTTTTTGCTCATATACCATTTGGTTCTTAATTAGAGGATTCTGCAAGAAACTTTATTCTTTCAATGGCTCTTCGGAGTCAATAGTCAGTTATTTGTCACATTCTAAATAAATATAAGAAACGATTTTCGATAGAATTAATAGTTGAATTGAGACTGCTGATAGGAAAGGAATTAGGAGGCTAACTCGTAAAAAAATAAAATAGCCAGAGAGGAACGCAATATAATACTTTTAAGAACATAATAATGTACATAACATTTAATACAACAATAAATAATGAAGTATTTAATATACGTCTTCATATTAAATTTTTTCGTTTTAATATATTCTCAGCCGCGTTTTGTCATCGAGCAGAATTTATTTTTTCTACATAAGGTAGTAGTAGTAGGGGGAAGTACCTGTAACGTAAATGTATAAATTTGAATGCTATTTTCTATAAACTCAGATTTGAGGTAAACCAGTGTTTGGAAAAGATTCGAGTTTCAATATTGGGAGATTTGATTGATTGATTGGTTTTCACAAAAAGATATTGAAATGTTAAAATTGCCAAGTCGTTCAGCCGGTCTAAATCTTTTAGGAAGTCTTTGGGGAATGACGGCAGGTATGGTATATTTGTTGTGTATTTCCTTAAGCAAGAGTTAAATTTAATCGGTTTGCATTTTCTGTTTATTTAGTATTGTTTTTCTGATAGTATTCGATTGCTGTCTTTAAAACAATTCTACCGTATAATATCATTTAATTTTTTCCTTTTTTACGGAATATATATTCTTCTAATAGTGCCACATTTAATAGTAGATTTGACTAATACTTCCGCAAGCCAATTTAAACAGGAAAGAAACATTCGACTTTGAACAATGTCTATGTACATAACCTCAGGGCATATCCCATGTTTATACAATAGTGACAATATTTGCATGATGTTTACTCTTCATTTCTCAAGTTCAGATGTATAATTTTAGATGTTTGTACGAGGGAGCGTTTTTATATTCGCGGAATGGGGGACAAGGGGTGGAAATAAAAAAACCAAATTATTTTTCTTTTTCAATATATTCACCTGCAAGACGGATACATTTTTCACATCTTTCAATTAATTTATTTATACCCTCATAAAAAAATGATTTCTCTTTATCTGCAAAATACGCCGAAACTGCCTCCTTGACTTCATCATCGGCAGTAAATTTTTTACCCCGCAGCTCTTTTTTCATTTTCGGAAACAGGTAATAATCACTCGGGGCCAGGTCTGGGCTGTAGGGTGGGTGATTCACAATTTCGAAGCCCACCTTATGCAGGGCAGCTAACGCAACGCGGCTCTTGTGGACGGGCGCGTTGTCGTGCAAAAGCAGAACACTTTTTGTCAATTTTCCCCGTCTTTTCTCTTTAATGGCTTCTTTTAGTCGCTCTAATATTGAAGCGTAATATTTTCCGGTTATAGAAACACCTTTATCTTTATAATTAAGCAACAATATTCCTTCCGAGTCCCAAAATACCGTTGCCATGAGTTTCTCAGCTGATTGTGACACTTTAAATTTCTTGGGAGGTGCTGTACCCTTTTTATGCCACTGCATGGAGTCTTGTTTGGACTCAGGTTCATAATGATGAACCCAAGTTTCGTCTCCAGTAACAATTCCACTCAATACACCATCCTTGTCTTCATTACAGAGGTCCAAAAATGCACGCGAACACTCTACGCGCTGTTGTTTTTGCGGCGGCGTGAGCATTCTCGGCACCCATCTTGCGCTGACCTTAGACATGCCGAGATGATCGTGTAGGATTTTAAAAATTGTTGTATCGGATACTCCAACCATTTCTGCGAGTTGTTTCTGCTATAGTCGAGCATCTTCGAGTTCAATTTGTTCAACTTTTTGGATAAGTCTGGCGTGGTCACCTCAATGCTCCTGCCCGGCCTCGGGTCGTCTTCAAGGGATTCCCTTCCTTGTTTAAATAAACTATGCCACTTGTACACCATGGTTTTTCCTGGACAAGAGTCGCCGTAAACCAATGACATCTCATTCATTATTGTCGTGACTGATTTTCCTTGCCTGGTAAGGAACTTTATAACGGCACGATATTCGATTTTTTCCATATTTCACTTTTCACTCCTGATTATGTTACTTGGCTGACGATAGCTCAAAGACTAACTGTCTAATAACAATGAAACTTCGTATTTATACTAATCATGAGTCGCTGCACAGGCCACGCCCCCAATGCGCCTACTCACCCCTCTACAACCCACTCATTCCGCGAATATAAGAACGCTCCCTCGTACAATTACTTAAAATTATGTTGTGTGTATTACGTGTTCCATGGTGTCATTCGTAAAACATTTTAATATGTATTTGAGCTTTCGAGT
Organism: Dermolepida albohirtum; assembly: GCA_031893035.1. Lineage (NCBI taxonomy): Eukaryota > Metazoa > Arthropoda > Insecta > Coleoptera > Scarabaeidae > Dermolepida > Dermolepida albohirtum. Next base: position 95,352 of record JAVIWB010004897.1, on the reverse strand, counting down.
TATTAAAAAAATATATTAAAAACACTTTTAAATGAAGGAGTTGAAATAATATTTATGTCTGTATATTGGGGTGTTTTATTCTGATCTGTATTTCTTTTCGTAGTAAAAAAAATGGTAATTCTTCCTATTGTTGTTCTTTTTTAAGTTAGAAGTGATTAAAATTAGGTAGAAGTAAAAAAGTTTTCGCATTTTCGGAATTTTTATTCATAAAAATGCAAGATAATGGCGCTTTTTCCTATATTTTATTATTTCAGGAAATTGCCTTTCGACAGTCTTTGTTCGAGCGATTTATAAATAACAAAGGAAGAAAAAGAAAACAATTTCCTTTTTTAAGATTCGAAGGAGAACGCTTGCAGATTTACAAACGAAAATATGACGAAATATTTTTCAATTAGTACCTAGTAACAGACCTCTGATTGTGTAAGACAAAGAAGGGTGCTTTTTGATTTATTAAATGCATAATTTCCCGCAGGAATTTGAAACATTTAGTTTATATAATGTGCAAGAGGGTTGATGGAGGTTGTTTCAAATTCCATAAAGTAATGCCATCCATTATGTCATTTAATATATACGTGCGAAGTTAAACATAAATTATAGAATTGAAATAATTATCATTACTATATGTTTATATGTAGTTCCACCTAAGTTGGTAATCCCTTTATAGATATGTAGTTTTTTTTGTTAAAACGCAAAGAGGCCATATTTTTATATGTATTTAATAATGCAGTCACTAATATGTATCGTGCTTGCAAACCAGAAACATATCTGTTATATCGGAAGATACTACAAAAAATTTATGACGTTTTAAATAGAATAGATTTACAATTTAGGATTTGTTTTTAAAAGCATTTCGAAATTTCATCATGGAGAGATATACGCAAGAACAACGTTTACAAATTATTCAGTTTTATTATCACAATAATCGTTCTCCAATTGTAACTTTTCGTGTGCTTTTGCAATTTTGTGGTCGTAATAATCGTCCAAGTGTGCTCGCTATTCGTCGAATTGTTAAAAATTTTGAGGTTACATTTCCTTTACATAATTTTCAAGTGCCAATAAGACAAAGAACCGCTCGAAGTAATGCAAATATTGCTGCCGTTCAGGCAAGTGTTACTGAAGACCGTAATTTGTCGATTCCAAGACGTTCTTAACAATTACGACTGTCTCAAACCACAACCTGGCGGATTTTGAGAAAGGATTTGGGTTTGCATCCCTATAAAATTGTTCTCACTCAAGAACTGAAGCCATTGGACCACCGTAAACGTCGTGAATTTGCTGATTTTGCCCTGGAACAACTTGAAAACTATAACGATTTTTTTAAAAAAATCATCTTCTCTGATGAGGCTCACTTTCATCTGGATGGTGTGGTAAATAAACAAAACTGTCGATTTTGGTGCGAAGAAAATCCACAAATTATTTATGAAAAACCATTACATTCACCTAAATTGACAGTTTTGTGTGGTTTTTGGTATGGTGGAATCATCGGTCCGTACTTCTTTCAAAATGAAGCTGGTAACACCGTTACTGTCAATGGAGAGCGATATAGGTTGATGATAACCAAATTTTTATGGCCGACATTGGAAGAAGTTGATCTTGACAACATTTGGTTCCAACAAGACGGGACTATGTGCCACACAGCAAATGCAACAATAGAATTATTGCGAGAAAAGTTTGGAGATTCGATTATTTTAAGAAATTGTGATATTGAATGGCCTCCAAGAAGTTGTGATTTAACACCATTAGACTATTTCTTGTGGGGTTATTTGAGGTCATTGGTCTATCGAAATAAACTAGACTCTCTTCAAGCTTTACAAGTCAATATTGAACGTGCCATTCATGACATACGACTAGATTTAGTAGAAAAAGTGCTCGAAAATTGGGTTCATCGAATTCGTTCCTGCAGAAGAAGTCGTGGAGGCCATTTGAATGACGTTTTGTTTAGAACTTAATTGTATCGATTGTACTTCACATTAAATAAAAAACTTTTGAATTTTCTTAACAATAAGTGTGTTTTTTTTTTAAAGAAATCATATCACTCATATTGGAAAACCTTGTATAAGGTCTTCAACTTGTACAAAAAAATGATAGTGAAATGACTTAATTCTAAAATTTTTTCAAAGAGGTATTGATTGGTATCCTCAAAAATGAAAATCATGGGAGACAATGGAATTCATTTCTTTGAACGAATGTTTTATTTTAAAAGTTCACCATTTCAATGGACTTATTGGACTTAAAACGTAAATATCCATTCCAATATGTTAAAAATGGCTAAACTAAAAGCTAAAAATGCCGAGCTATTAAAATAAAATCCATAACCTTACATAATTTATTCCATGAAAATTGTACCATAGTAACCAATTAAAAATCAAAATCATCAGTTGGTGCTGCTCCAGATATGGTGCTGCTATGAAGATTGATCAACTTCAAACAGGCCAAGACCGAAAGTGCGGCGTACTTCTGTAATTCAGCAATTTGAAGGTCGGATGCATTGGAAAAAGTTTATCTCAGACAGTCTTAGATTTACTAAGGCTAAGTCAGGGGTTACTCAAATCTAAGCCGCTAAGTTAGTGCAAAAAGAAAAATAGGTGAAGGCTTAAGGAAAATGGGAAGGGAGAGGAATAGAATGAATAATAATAATAATAATAATAATAATAATAATAATATTTATTAAGTTACCCAGCAGAGATTATTACTCCAAAACGGGTAACAAACAAAGAAATACAAAAAAAATTAAACAATAGTTACATTGTGAAAATGAAATATGTATCTTAAAACAAAATATATTTTTATAAATAGTGGTCATAGCAAATCGTACTGCAGATTGTTGAAATTCACCGCCGAATGAACCAAAGGGGCCTTCAGCAAAATATTGGTCCTTGCCGTAGGGACATAAATCAGTTGATTCGCCCTAGATCCCAGGCGTGGAACAACGAAATAAACACGCGACAGTAAATCCGGCGTATCATCCCTCCCAGTAACGACACTCTGCATAAATAAACCGCTAAGAGTTTTTCTCCTATCAGACAGCGATACGATGTCATGTCGCTCCAACAACTCGTTGTAATTCACTCCACGGACAGGATATCGACCATGACATTTAAATGAGAGATATTTCAGAAATTTGCGTTGTATCTGTTCCAAGAGGCTAGTTTGAGATTTGTAGATGGGGTACCAGACTATAGAAGCATATTCCAGTTTGGAAACGACATGAGCAAAGAAAAGGGTCTTCAAAGTGTCCATATTATGAAAGTATCGGCATGTGCGAATTATAAAACCGAGAGATCTGGAAGCCGCAGCCGTCACACCAAGAACATGATCGGAGAAAGTAAATTTCTCGTCAAATATTACCCCAAGATCTCTGATCGAGGACTTACGAGAAATCGTAACGCCGCCAATTGAGTAACAGGATTCTATTCTAGAAATCCTTCAAGAGTAAGACACTAGGAAACACTTCTCAATGTTTAAACTTAAGCGGTTACACAAGGACCAGTTATAGATTTTGCTGACATTGGCCTGCAACAGATCAACGTCGGACAGCGAGTCAATTCGATGAAAGATTTTAATATCATCGGCGTAAGCCAAGACCGCGCAGTCGATAGATGAAGGTTAGAAAAAATAATAAAGCACTTGTGTAAAATGTAGAATACGCTATTGGAAAACAATTCAAATTCAAACAATGGAAAATTCATAGTTTTGTAAAAGTTTTCCAGAAACTAAAGTAAATATTATTTCGTTAAATATGCAATAAATTTTTAAGTTTTAATTAAGTAAATTCAATAATAATTGTAGATACTTGAATATTTCCGGTCAAATACGAAATATCATAGCCTACGCGGTATATTGTGAACGTCGCGTGTTAGATAACTATTCCGTAACTAATGATTACATTTGTATTGCTGAATGTAGCTCGTTTGATCAATACATGTGTTATGACAGAGATTCATATTTATTCAATGTAATAATACCAGTGAAATCGGAAGAAAATCATATAATGCGGAATAAATCATAAAATGAAACGGTTTTATTAAACTGGAGTTATGAATGACGCCCACACGGTTAACACCAACGCAACTGCAAACAATTTGGAACGAGTTCGGAACGCCTACATAGTGAATAGTGTCGTTTCTGAATAGCCTAAAGTCTTGAGCACTGTAATATAGTTCATGAGAATGGAAATGTTTTAGTACACAGTGTATCCTTTCTTTCTCTATCTTGTGCATTTCGCATGTGCATAGTCCGGTAATTAGGAATTGTATGTTAATTACTTTTCTAATTATTTCTTTTATCTCCGAAAATGAGTCTATGGGACGATGTTATTAAGCTTTTGAATATAAAGTGGCATTTATTTTCCTGCAAACGGTATATATAACTGTATTATGAAAATAATAAAATTTTCTATTTAGTTAATTCGCCGCTTCTGGCCTGGAAACGCGTTCTCGGTATTTGCGCGACCGACGTTTCGTCTCCAATTCCATGAGACATCTTCAGGGAATGAAGACGAATTATCGGTAGCACGTTTGAGGATGCGATTCTAAACCACAGGCTAAGATGAACTAACCATAAACTACGATCGTGGAGGATTACAAACCAGATTAAAGCATCCGACCGTTTTAAACAGACGACCTAAACAACCATGGCCACGATGAAAATTAACTGAAAAAATTGATATATACAAAGGGTACTACGAAACTAGGAAAGTTTTGCAATATGACGCAATAATAAATCGTAGGAAGCTGCTTGTTGATGCATGTTGAGATGTGTTCATACGGGCATAGTAGCCGCCGCGCCATGTCGATGGGCTCAGTTATTCATTAGCAGTGAGAGTGTAAAGTGCTTGCGATGGCATCGTGGTCATGAAATGAGATAAGGACAGTTATGCGTTATAATTTCGTGCGTGGTTTAAACATAGACCAGTGGTTCGAAGAAATGACTCTTGCACTAAGTGATGTTTGTCCACATCGCACGATATTCAGGTGGTTTAGAGAATTCCAAAGGAGAAATTTAACTGTAGAGGATGCCGCGAGGCCGGGAAGGCCACGAACGTCAGTTACGGAGGAAAACGTTACTACTGTGAGAAAAATGCTTGGCGAGGACAGGCAAATGACTTACCAAGAGATAGAGGGATACTTCAGGCTTAAATGCACCAGCAATTCGTTCGATTCTACATGATCATTTATACGTGAAGAAACCTTGTTGTCTTTGGGTGCCGCATCGACTGACTGAAGAGCAGATGACAAGACGTGTGATTTGGTGCCGGGTGATGCTAAAAAAGTTTAATAAGAGACAATCCCGGTATGTGAACAACATCGTTACAGGTGACGAGACTTGGCTGTACTATTACGATGTGCCGACCAACGCTCAAAACTAAGTTTGTGTCTTTGATGATGGGGACACACCCGTAGTTGTCCGAAAATCCCGATCTGTAAAGAAGAAAATGATAGCTGTATTTTTCAAATCGAGTGGAATTGTGGAACGCGTCGTTTTGGGCACACAGAAGACAGTCACAGCTAAGTGGTATACTGAACAGTGCCTGCCTAAAGTCATTGGATCTATAAAGAACCTGCGGCCAAAGTCAAGAATGGACACCTGGTTCCTCCATCGCGATAATGCTCCAGCTCACCGCACCAAGGCACCGAACATTTGACCACGACAGGATTGAAACTTCTCGAGCACCCTCCAAAAAAGAAAATCCAAATAGAATGACGAAGGTGTAGATTTATCAAATGATACTTTCAGCAACGCGCAAGCTTACATTTCCCAAGGTCTTAAAACAGTAAGGTGAACAGATGTCCAAAAGTTACTAGACCCTTAACAATGGAAGTATTAGAAAGAATTTGGCCTTCATGCGCGAAGTGGTGGCTTTTGATGTTTTAGAAGCAACAGTCGTTTTGCATTCTTTCTTGAAACCATACTTTATATAAGTAGGCTTCAGAACAAAGTATCTTCATTGTTTAGAAATATAAGAGAAAAACGATTGGTTTACTTAGAATCAATAGTTTTAAAATCCACTTCTGGACGTAGTAAAGGCTTAGAAAACAGAGCTATACCACAAATTGATCTACTGGTTCTTAAACTTCTTTCGACTCTCATTGCCTTTGTTGAATCCATGTTTTCTTTTAAACGTCATGTGTTAAAATCTAACATTTTGCGAAATGGCGAATATTTTTTAAATAAATAAAAAACGTATTTAGAATCACAAAAAATTTAGTCAGAAAGTACATGTTGCAGCTCCCTAGAATGCTATGGTGTATATTTTGAAAAGTGCCCTGTGATTAATGATCTGCTAATGATAACAACTTAATTATCAAAATACGAAATACAGAATACGAACATTAATGTGGTCAAGGATTTTATTTATCTTTTTTAATAAATTTCGCAAGATACCGCTATATACTTAGGAAATTGTCATCACGAATTACTATACACAGTTCGAAAGATAAATCTACCAGATAAGTGGTAAACATTCAATTTCATAAAAGAAGCTCTAAAATTTCCTGGAATTTCTCATTTAGTACAACAAAAGAAATATCTTTTTATACACTGAATATGTCATTACTAAGTTGCACAGAGAAGAGTATGGCACATCTATCTTTGAAAGGTCGTGCTTTAACGAAGCCAAGATAATGAAGAAAGAAACGGAAAAAAAACCGGGGAAATATCATGACCTTTCATATGAACGTTGTAAGACGTTGTGGAATATAAAATAATAATACCATTAATAACTGGCGTATTTAGACTAGCGAGAAAAAAAATATTTCACCGGAAGAAAACAAAACCAGATTAAAACATGCATCCTCTATGCAAAAACATGTTATTGTTGGCGTTCTACCTACGGTGCGGATCCAGGAAGTCAGTAGGTCACTAATTTTCTGAAAAAGAATCAGTTCGTGTGTGAATATTTTCCGCATTTACGCGAACTGCGTGAAATTAACCCTATCTTTCCCCTGTTCGTGTTATCTTAATTTAAAAAACAGGAATGGAATATCGTTATTTATGTAGAAGGAAACTATATTTGTTGTTATTGATTTTTATTATTTATGTAGCAATAAAATACAAAAAAAAGGTACACAATTACAACAGTTTATAAAAAACATATTTTAACTCCATATAAGCTCTGAAATCGTAAAAATTCGTAGTGGGTTTAAAATTTGAGAACAGGTAATAGTCACTACGGGATGTGGAAGCAATTCCCAACGCAATTCGTTTTTACTTTTCGATAATCTATAAAACTAATTCATTCACAATTCTAGAATACAATAAGCATTACTTTTCTAACCAATGGAATTGCACGACCCTTCTTCGGGCTTGCACCATTCTTAGGAGTTGTTTTGGTTTCAGGATTAAAGTAAGGTATTCATGTGTGATCAGAAGTTATTATCGGTTGCTAAAATTGATCGCTGTAATAGGCTAAAAGCCTTTAAAGTTGGCGATACGTGTCGGATCTGTCGAGTTTCTTTTCTGGTCCCAACAGCCTTGGTACCCAGCGGACTGAAACTTTATTCACTTCAAAATCTTCGTGTAAATTCCCACGTATCTATTCCAACATTAATACTATTTTCGCGGTAAGTCTTTGTCGTTTGCTAAGGTGCTCGGGCAGCGTAGATCGTCTCCTAGGGAATTTCTATAAGTTTTGAAACGATCGACCCATCGACAAGCAGTACTTTAGATTTTGTGGACTCTCCAAATATACCTTGCAGACATTGAACGATTTCACACCTTTGAACAAAAAGGAAAGGTCTCTGTGATTTAGTCGATTTTTCCGTAGTTGGAAAATCAGTGGTATGAAAATCTGTACCAGTCATATAATTGAGGTATGCTAAGCAATATTGCATGGGATAGATGCGTAAATGTGTTAAGAGTGAGCAATAGCTGACTTACGAGATTTACGCACTTAAACTAGAGCCAAATTCTTAGAACTTTGACGACATCCCTTGTATATTGATAGTATAGTAAATTACGCATTCTTCAGCATACCAGATTTTGAAGAGCAAGTTGCCTTTTTGTTAAGAGTCAGTCATTCTTTTTTACTCATATTTAGATGAGAGATAAGAATCGATGTAATTGAAGATGACTCTGGCATTGTCACTTTCGCTAAAAACGTGCAAGTTTATCCTTCGACCGAATAATACTGAATTAAAGTGTTAAGACGGTCCTCGTCGAAATTGGAAATTCTTCCAATTCGCGAATACGAGAAAATCGCTTTTCGAACCGTTATTTTGCCGATAACGTTTTCATGGTATACTGCACAAATAATTTTAGCGGCTTCCGGCGCCTTGACCATCGATTAAACTCGACTGAAGAAATATGCCGGAAATGTCAGCTTTCTTTTTTATTTAACACTCCGTTTTTTTGCGGACAACAATGGACGTCGAGTTTTCGCAAATTGGAAATTTCGAAATGCATAGGATGGAAAAGCAATGTGTAAAAGTATGTAATATTTTTTTTTCTTCCCATGCTAGGTTGAAATGTTTTATATATTTTGTTACCTTCTTTATTTTCTTTGTCCGAATTAGTATATGTACATACATTTACGTTTCAGTTTTCCTTCCCATATGTCGCTTATCCCTTTTGACCCTTTTTTGCATCGCTTTTACTTCTGCTTAATCATGCATTAAAATATTCTCATTGTTTTTTAAATATTATTGTCTTCTATTATTGTTATCCCTTCTTTACCTTCCATAGGTTTCAACGTCATATAATTTTCCTTAAATTCTTCAGTGTTTTGTGCTCTTCCATTACTTCCCCAAATTCATCCCAGCTGTCTTTTCTATTTTTTCTTTGGGGTTTATTAGTAGTTGAAGTCTATTTCTTGTTGCTAGTCATAATGCTTGCAAAATTTTCTGATAGTAAATGCTAACAAATTTGCAATTATGCGGAAGTTTTATTTTTTATTTTATTACACGAGGGTAGCCGTTTACATTTCGGGAACTGGCAACACTGTTAGTGTTGTCTCCGATCTGATGATTGCATCGTGAAGTTTGTCAATTTTGACAATATATTTACTTTGACAGTTTTATTATCCGGTCGCTATTTCTATTGTTGACAGTAACTTGAAAATTTTATGTCATCGAAATTGGAATTAACTCGCGAACATTTTCGTGCAATTATTCTTCATAACTTTCGGTGTGGATTATCTCAACAAGAATGCATCGACGAGCTGAATTCTTTATATGGTGACACAATCGAAAACTACAGTATAACGTTGATATAGTGAATTCAAACTTGGACGGCGTTCTTTGAACGACGAATTTCGCGATGGTCGTCCCACAAATGTTGCTGTGTCGGGAAACATTAATGCAGTCTCTGAACTGATAATGCAAGACCGTCACGTGAGATCGAGGCATCTCTAGATATTAGTAACACTAGCGTGCATAAGATCCTGCATTAATATTTAGCCGTTAAGTAGCTATGTTCACATTGGATACCACATAATTTGACAACCGCTCGAAAAAGGACCCCATCAAAACAAATGGTCGTGTGTTTTTTCGGAAAAACCGGTCACGTTGCAACCGTGTCTTCAGAGAGTTGTAGAACGTTCAATTCCGAATGGTACACGACTATTTGTTTTCCAAAAGTTTTTGAAGAAATAAGGAAAACAAACCGAAAACAGCAGATCATTCTCCACCATGACAATGCGAGCTCTCACAGGTCGGTTCTAACAATTGAATATTTGACCGGGCAAAACATTGAATTGATGAGCCATCCGCCGTACAGCCCTGATCTACCACCCTGTGATTTCTTTTTGTACCCACACGTGACGAATGAACTTCGTGGTCAACGGTTTTCTACGCGGGAAGAGGCAGCTGAAACATTCTAAACTCATATTTTCGAGATACCGCCGAAATATAAACGGCTACCCTCGTATAATATTCATTTCTTCCTAAGATTTGTGAAATAGAGTTCATATTCACGACTTCGTATTGATGAGTGGAATATTATTTTGATATAATTTGAGTACCCCGTAAATTATTTGTGGTTGTGCGTTGTATATTTTAAGTTTTATCTAATGTTCCCTTGCGATATAATTATTTTCTTTCCAGTTTTTAACCTTGTTGTTGACTTTTGTTCGTATTTTTTGGGTTGGATAATTTTCTATCTTTTTGTATGTTTCTTTATCTGATAGAGAATTGATTTTATAATGTATTCTTTTTTGTTGTTATGGTAGATATATTAGATCTGTCTGCTCTAAGTATCCAATAAAAAAGAGTAAAGATTATTTAATCACTGAAGGTTGATATATAACCCCTTGCCACATTAATTTTCGAATTCTGTATACGTATTTCGACAACTAAGTTTTCGCCGTAGTTTACCAGGTGCGACAATTTTTAGTTATCTGATGATTATAAAAATTTAGTTGTCCACATACTTATACAGAATTCGAAAATTAATGTGGCAAGGGGTTATAGATCAACCTTCAGTGATTAAGTGAATCAACCACAGGCTCCATCAAAATTACCCGTAAAATTCTAAAATTATTTTTCTATTTTGATTTAATTTTTCCTCTTCGAAATGTCTTATTGTTTCACTATTTCGTTTCCAGATCACATTTAGGTCCGAATGATATTGAATAATTCGGTTCTACCCTTGTCCTCATCCTATACATAGTCGATGATCTAGTATTATATCGAGGTGTCGAAATTACATGATTTTTATTACGAAAACAAAATGAAAATAAAAAAAAGTTACGTAAAGAAAACCGGATCTTCCGAAACAAACCTATCGGAAGAGATTTCTAGTTGATTTTCAATTAACTCCAATAAATTTAACGTATATTGCTTGGCAAGTCGAAAAGGTCTGTGAAGTTATATATCATATTTATAAAAAAGTTCTTGGCGTTGATATATACGCTTTAGTAGAGGCATTATATATTGTAAAGTCGATTTCCAATTTTTCTACATCGGAATTATTGAAGTTTCCTTATTTTTCAAATTTATTCTGTTTTATTAAAATTGTATTCATTGCCTACATACATACAACCATGCTCAAATGTATTAGACACCTTATGAATTTATGTACATACATACATACATATATAGTTTATATAGCTTAGTCAAAAGAGAGGTGAGGAAAATAAAACTGTTGTGAAAATTATGTACAAAGTGTTATTTAGTAATATAGTACAATTTATCAATATTTTGCTCCGCCCTTGGCCTTAATGACAGCTCGCACTCGTCGAGGCATACTTGCTACTAAATTGTAATACTCTGCCGGTGGTATTGCAGCCCATATTTCGCGAATTTTTGTTGATAATTCTGCTTTTGACAGGCATTTATGTTCCGTGATCTTAGTTTTTAAAATACGCTACAAATTTTCAATGGGCGACAAATCGGGACTTTGTGGCGGCCAATCCAATACCTCCACTGTGTTTTCCTCGAACCAACGCATTACAGCTCCCGATTTGTGGCAGGGCGCATTATCTTGCTGAAAAATGTATTGTGGAATATCGCGATCGAATAGTTTTAGCACAAACGGTTCTAATACTTCCTCCAACATGGCTAAATAACGTTGGTTATTCATCCGTCCACACCACACCACAGGTAAACTTCTCCAACACCGTATGCAGACATACAACCCCAAACCATGATACTACCACCTCCAAATTTTACTGTGGGAATGATACATTGTGGCCGAACGTATAGCGTCCCAGGTAGTCCCCAAAGCTGCCAGGCAAAAGAAGAAAGTTAGCACTTAGACAGGATTAATTTTGTTTAATGTTACATGTAGACTGAATTGCATACAACGATAAGAATATTAGTCATGATGATGTACTTACATACCTCGATATTCGATTCATCAGACCAAAGAATCTTCGATCACTTCTCGATTGTCCAATTTTCATGTTGTTTGGCCCATAAATACCGCTTCTTTTTATGAGCGTCAGTTAAAAGCGGTTTACGTCGCGCTTTACACCCTCGTAAACCAGCACGCTGGAGACGCCTTCTCACTGTTTGCGCAGAAACTGTTACGCGACAACGCTGTTTCAGCTCACTGGTGAGCTGTTTCGACGATTTTTTCCTGTCACTGAGAGCTAGTCTTTGTAAAATTCTGTCTTCTCTAATCGAGGTACAGGGTTTTCTGCCACTTTTTTGTCTGTTAACAAACGATCCACTCTCCTGATAGCGACTAATTGTTGTACGGACTGCACATCGCGAACATTTTTTTTTTTTGCAATTGCAGCTATTGATAACTTCTGGGAATGCAGTAGCACTATTTGGGCGCGTTCCCCTACCGATAACTCGCGTGTTTTAGGCATTTTTCTTCAACAAATAACTGACACAACGTGAAAAAATAGGATAATCTAATGGATCTCTACCACAAACTCACAAACGCACGTTGCTCACACACTGCTAGAATGACACTAAATTTCTAAAATCCACAATTTCCCCTTTCCACCTATTCTTTTCAATAGGGGATTAACTAGGGTATTCAAAAACGCATTTCTGTAAATACCATTAACTATTTTTACGGTTAATTTCCGTCAGACTTGGATAATGCCGAGAATAAGGGTTTTTACCTGGGCTGTCTAATACATCTGAGTATGGTTGTATGTTACTTTCGCATTAATTAATTTAAATTAATTTTAATGGCTGTAAATAGAAAATATTCGTATTCTTAGTTAATAATTAAAAGCAGGCAATTTCTCGGAAACAAAAGGGCTTTGTAAGGGGTGAAAGTGTCTTAATTTGAATGTGCAAAGTAGATTTTAGTTCAGTATTCTATTCGGGTGAAATGTATTTAAAAAGACAGGAAGCAGTGTTTCTGAGAGTCCCGAAGATGAGTGGGACAGCGACAGCGCAGTTTTTACGTAGGTCTCAAGGGTTTCCACGAAAGCGGATTGATCCATATAAACGCACACAAGCTGTTAATAATGAGCCAGGTCAAGGCAGATTGTGTGCGACAATAGCAAGGTCAGATAAAAGAATTCTTATTTATTTAAGAAGAAAACCCACATTAATATAAAGGCAGTATCTGAGCTAGCGGAAATTAATACAAAGATTATTTTAATGATATTAATTGGGGTGGAAATTGATAACTGAAGCGTGATGACTATTATTGCAGCTTAAGGAAAATGCTATGCTTGGACATCTAAGAAAAATATCTGGTGTTTGCAGAAATGGAACTGAGTTCACGTTGTTAAATCGCACAATTTTCGCGGAAAACTGAACAATTATTAATCAGATTGTATAAAACACGTCTTCTACATTCAATACGAAGCTGGTTTAAGGAGAATTCTAAAGACAAGCTGCAAGAAAGCTCTCAAACATGAACAGAGGAAAAACATTACGGTATTGAATTGGTCTTATCAATCGTTGTATACAATAGAAAATATTTGAACGCTTCTAAAGCAAAAACTTTTCAAATTAGTTTAACGATAATTCAAGCTACCTTCGGATGGCACATATGAACCAATGACAGAACATTTTAGGCAATAATTATGGCTGTTATCACCCAAAAACTTTTCCCAACGACACTGAAAAAAAGCCAATAATTACAATTACTAAATTACATAAAAGTAGTGACAGAGAATATGAACCTGACATAAATGACAGGAAGATAGACTAAAAAGCTTTAAAAGAAGGACGGAGATTCATTAAAGACTTCAAAAAATTTTGAACATCTACTGCAGGAAATTAACATACCAAAAAGGTGTGTTCATAACAAGGTTATCACAAAAGAAATAAAAACTCGATTATTTAAAGAGTGTTACATGCATAGTTTGTAAAAAGGACCCCTCCCCCTTTCATGTTAACTAAATGCCGAACGTATTTTAGGATCCTCGTTTTGCTTCAGTATTATCTGAAGGCTTTCAGGGTGATAATACTGTGACGCTTTATTATTCACAAGGAATCCTCCACTCTTCGAATTTTTTTTTGAGGCCAGAAGGTGAAGCATAGAGGTTGTTTAAGGTGAGAATACGGGCGTTTATTTATTGTCTTACTGAGAGCAAAGACAGGTAGTTACAAGAGGTAGCTTCACCAACAGTAGTTTATGGATCGAAATCTTGGGAATTACCGAAATTAGATTCCTGTAGACGACTAAACGTGAAAACGATCATGAACGAAATAAAAAACGATTTGCAAAGGAAAGTAGTTGAAGGTAAAACCTGTAAAATAGAAGAAAATCAATGAAGATGGTATGGTAAAATCAAAATAAACAATAATATAAGCTTTCGGAAAATATATAAAGAAATTAGAAAAGAGAAATTAGAAATGTGTGCAAAAAAGCATTTAGCATAGACGGGTTTATACGCTAGTTTATCTTTAATTTCTCTACAAGTTCTATTGGGTTGGCAACTAAGTACTTTCGGTTTTTACTGATAGAGAGCGCTGCTTTATTTTTTGTATAACGTATGTTAGTGCTGTACTTTACCGTTTGTCGCGTGATACTAGTCACATTAACGTAACTTTAGGAGCAAGTAGTGCGTGATTTTTATTAAAGCTATTAGTTGTGGGTTAATTTTAAATGGAGTGCAGAAACAAACATTTTCGACATATTTTACTATTTTATTTCCGTAAAGGAAAGAAAGCTGCTGCGGCTCACAATGGTGCTAATTGCTTAACAGAGCGCATGTGTCAGAATTGGTATAAAAAATTCCGTTCTGGAGATTTTTCCCTCAAAGATGAGCAACGTTCTGGTCGGCCTACTGAAGTTGATGATGACCAAATCAAAGTCATAATTGAAGAGGATCGTCATATAACTGTTCAAGAGGTTGTGGAGAGGCTACATGTATCGCACACAACAATTGAAAAACATTTAAAATGTCTTGGGCTAGATAAGAAGCTTGATATTTGGGTACCCCACGAATTGAAAGAAATTCATTTAACACAAAGAATCAACTTTTGCGATATGCACCTTAGACGAAATAAAACCGACCCTTCCTTAAAAAGAATCATCACTGGTGATGAAAAATGGGTCCTGTACAGTAACATAGTTCGAAAACGATCATGGAGCAAACACGATAAACCAGCTCAAACCACATCGAAAACTAAATTGCATCCAAAAAAGATCATGCTGTCAGTTTGGTGGGATTACAAAGGTGTTGTGTTTTCAGCTGCTTTCAAGGAACCAAACGATCAATTCTGATGTTTACTGTTAAATAATTAATAAAATTGAATGAAGCAATCAAAGAAAAACGGCCAGAATTGTCAAATCGGAAAGGTGTAGTTTTCCACCAAGATAATGCAAGGCCTCACACATCTTTGGCAACTCGTGGAAAACTATTGGAGCTTGGCTGGGAAGTGATGCCACATACCCCATACAGCCCTGATCTAGCACCATCTGATTACCATTTATTTCGAAGTTTGCAGAATTCTTTGAATAGTAAAACTTTCACAAATGACGATGACCTTCACTCGCACCTGGTTCACTTTTTTGCTGATAAGGACCAGAAATTTTATGAGCGCGAAATCATGCAGCTGAAAGAAAGATGGCAAAAGGTCATTGAGCAAAATGGAAAATATATAATTGATTAAAAACTATTCTTTGTTTAAAAAAAAGTGTTTTATTTTATACTACAAAACCGAAAGTACTTAGTTGCCAACCCAATATATACTCGTGCATGAAAATAAAAGAAATTTACGTATTCAATTCTATAAACTTTATTTTGACGAAACATTGTTAATAAATAAAATGTAATCAAAATTCGTTCGTGATTACTATTTATTGTGAGGTAAAGAAAATGTATTGACATTCCTGTAGGTGTGTGGGCGGCATTACTGAACTCTATTTCCAATAGCGCTCCTATTGAGCTTTGTAATGAAGAATTTCAGGTTTCGGAATACCATATTTTAGAATTAAATGGCACTCTTTCATTTATATGAAAATATATGACTGTAAAGGTCGTATATTTCAAATTTAAATTATTTTTGAACATTCCCTTCTCAAATAGGCTCTTGTATCTTGTGACATTTTTTATTATATTCCTTTTTACTTCAACTCATAATAAAGAAAAATTTTTCAATCTCGGTTTCTATCTTCTTCTCTGTCTATACACACATATACGTGTGTATAAATAGAGTATAGTTTGTAAGTGTATGCAATGAGGAAGTTTAATGTTAGGAATTGCCTAATTTTAGTTTTCTATACAAACAGAATGTCTGTTAATTTTTAGCTCTTTATCACATCCAACCCAACAAACTTGAGAATATATAACATTTCACGAATCTAATTTTTAATTTACACTACTTTTTACACGATTTTTTTATATAAGTTTTTACTCTGTTATTTACAATTCATTTATCATTGAATTCAGCTTTCTTTCTCGAATGAATTATGAATGTCTTGGTTTTTAATTGTAAGCCTACTAACAAGAAGCTCTTCCAGTCTACAAAGCATCAGAATGGTATCGAATTATTATCTTCTCATTGACCCCTATTATATCTACAATAATTAGAAGTACAAGAATGAAAATCTCTCAAAAAATGTTTTGGGGAGGAGAAATATTAGGGCAGAAGAAGCAAAGGTTAAGATCATTGGGTCGTGTATCTAGAATGAATCGCTTAAGAGAAAGGAAAAAGGAGAAAAATCAAAATCAAGGGTGTAGGAAAAATTGTCTAAACCTGTTATTATTTTAAATTTCTGAAGACAGTTCCAAAAGACCCAACCTCAGTCTGTTGCTTTGTTTGTTGATATACAAGGGAGCGTTTTTATATTCGCGGAATGAGCGGGCTGTAGAGGGGTGAGTAGGCGCATTGAGGGCGTGGCCTGTGCAGCCACTCATGATTAGTATAAATACGAAGTTTCATTGTTATTAGACAGTTAGTCTTTGAGCTATCGTCAACCAAGTAACATAATCAGGAGTGAAAAGTGAAATATGGAAAAAATCGAATATCGTGCCGTTATAAAGTTCCTTACCAGGCAAGGAAAATCAGTCGCGACCATAATGAATGAGATGTCATTGGTTTACGGCGACTCTTGTCCAGGAAAAACCATGGTGTACAAGTGGCATAGTTTATTTAAACAAGGAAGGGAATCCCTTGAAGACGACCCGACGCCGGGCAGGAGCATTGAGGTGACCACGCCAGCACTTATCCAAAAAGTTGAACAAATTGTACTCGAAGATGCTCGACTAAAGAAGAAACAACTTGCAGAAATGGTTGTAGTATCCGATACAACAATTTTTAAAATCCTACACGATCATCTCGGCATGTCTAAGGTCAGCGCAAGATGGGTGCCGAGAATGCTCACGCCGCCGCAAAAACAACAGCGCGTAGAGTGTTCGCGTGCATTTATTGACCTCTGTAATGAAGACAAGGATGGTATATTGAGTGGAATTGTTACATTATGAACCTGAGTCCAAACAAGACTCCATGTAGTGGCATAAAAAGGGCACAGCACCTCCCAAGAAATTTAAAGTGTCACAATCAGCTGGGAAACTCATGGCAACGGTATTTTGGGACTCGGAAGGAATATTGTTGATTGATTATAAAGATAAAGGTGTTTCTATAACCGGAGAATATTACGCTTCAATATTAGAGCGACTAGAAGAAGCCATTAAAGAGAAAAGACGGGGAAAATTGACAAAAGGTGTTCTGCTTTTGCACGACAACGCGCCCGTCCACAAGAGCCGCGTTGCGTTAGCTGCCCTGCATAAGGTGGGCTTCGAAATTGTGAATCACCCACCCTACAGCCCAGACCTGGCCCCGAGTGATTATTACCTGTTTCCGAAAATGAAAAAAGAGCTGCGGGGTAAACAAATTACTGCCGAAGATGAAGTCAAGGAGGCAGTTTCGGCGTATTTTGCAGATAAAGAGAAGTCATTTTTTTATGAGGGTATAAATAAATTAATTGAAAGATGTGAAAAATGTATCCGTCTTGCAGGTGAATATATTGAAAAAGAAAAATAATTTGGTTTTTTTATTTCCACCCCTTGTCCCCCATTCCGCGAATATAAAAACGCTCCCTCGTACATGTGTATTCAGTGCTAAAAGTTTTCCAAATTATGTCTTAGCTTCGCTAAATTGAGAGCTGAAATGTATTCCAGTTCGCGTTTACAGTCCACTATACAGAAATGAGGTATCCATCATGTATTTTTTCAAATCATTTTGTAAAATTGACGCTATTGATCCATATCAAATGCATAGAACCTCTGCTACATAAACTCCAGCTTAGTTTCATTTAATTGTTTGTTTTGTTTTTTAAAAACTCAATCACTTTTCCCATGCTTCAAAACAAATTAAAAACAGTTTATATTCAATTACAATTGAAATAAATGCAAATTTTAAGAATTATATTTTGGAGGATTGCCAATTTGATAAACCCCTGAATTTTTATTAGACTCATTAATTAGTGATTCGTCCTCGTATTGTCAAAAAACTTTAAAGAAAGCATGTTGGCGAATTGTGCGTTGAATTATAAGAAGTCTCGCTCGTAAAAAAGAATTTTGGCACAAAAGCGGAAGCAAATGTAAAAGTGTGATTCCACTGAAACAAGGTCAAATGTAGAAAAACATCTTTAGCAACCCTATTTTCTAAAGATTTTGATATGCAGGTCTCGCCTTTTAAGCGTGTTGAGAAATTAATGAAACACAATGAGCTTTTATATTTTATAAAATATCTTACATAACAATTATTTTTAAATTACTAGACACAAATTTTGAAATCGATAAGATTTATTTCGATTTGATCTATTTCGGATACTGTTTGTGATTTATTCTGCTATTCTTTACAAAGATATAATTTTAAATCAGTTTTACTTGATTCACGACTTGTATTTTATTTATATACGGTACGGATAATCTCTAGGTAGGGCGACTCTATGATTAATTCTATGTGGACAATCCTAATACAGAAATGTGTTGTCAGTTAAGCTATACGAATTGTTTAAAAGAAGCCTCCGGCCAATGAACGGGAAGTAATAAATAGAATTAACGCTACAATGCAACTAATTACCCCAGATATGTTACAATGCATCGTAAATTCAATTCTATTGGGTTGGCAACTAAGTACTTTCGGTTTTTACTGACTTTATTCATCTGAGGAATAAGTTTTGCAGCATTTTAAGATACGTAAAATTAATTAGCAATACGGAGCAGAATATATTAAATTTCGGGTTGTCCCTCATGTGTCTCATACGCAAACATTGTGTTTGTTGACTTTCCCGTTTAGATCAAATGTCGTTTCATCGCTAAAATAACATGAAGCAGAAACAATTCTGTCCTGCTGGAAAATGTAGTCTTCTGTATCTTTATTCATAAAGATACAGAAGACTACATTTTCCAGCAGACGGTAAACAGGTTGCATTAAGAATGAAGACCTGGTGCTTCAGTTATAGTGGCCCAAGTCTCATAATCTCACACCTTGCAATTTTTTCCTGTGGGAATTCGTGAAAGATGTAGTTTTTCCCACCATTTATTCCCACAAATTTGAATCACTTAAGAAACCGTATCACATCGAGTGTGAGATGAATTCAGCTGCCATTTAGATGTTACTTCCACACAGTGGTACATTTAATATCTACAAATTTTAATGTATGTATAACCGAAAGTAGTATACTGAATTTATATAGTTCAGAAAGTATAGTCTATTGAAATCGTATCCACCTTTTCGAATCAGCTTGTATATCTAATATGCAAAAGGAGGGTGTAAATTATCTTGTAAAACCGTAATGTACCGTCGTATATGTATTTTAACTAAAGCATAAATTTCCCACCTCCATTATACGAGGTATCTAACCCATAATACATCTACGACTATAATTTATTGTTGCTATATCTTATAAAGGTACAACGTTTTGTTAAATTAAGCAATAATATAATAAAATATATAAATAAATATCTCCTATTGTCCTTGGAACTTTATCAATTTGTCTTTAAAAATTATCAATTAACTTCATAGCATCAAGAAAATCAGAACATGCGTCATCAACATTCCTAAACGAACCCAGAAATGACCAATTGTAGTCGTAGTAACACCTTACAGACCAGCGAAATTAGCTTTCATAAAATTATATATTTTCTCTTGAGAATTACCTAGGAAGTTAGAAGACCCAGACATTATAAATAACAAAGTAGCTTTCTTATTTACTTAATTAATATTGACAATGCAGTATTTGAGGAACAGAATATAATAAGACGAAATAATTTACATTTCATTATAAAACGACCCTTGTCAAGTAAAACAGACATTAAATTGTTGAGTAAGCATTCATACTTTCCAAGTGTGAATTTGTACATCGTTTCACTATGTCGTAAAATTGTGGCCAAACATTTAAAATAATATTTAAGGAGCATTTCATGTTTTTTATTATTTTTAACTGCTTGTTATAGCGTACACTACCGGTCATATTTATTTGCCCACGCCAATTTTATGTTTTTCCTTAAATACGGATTATCTTTCGAAAAATCTGTATTATAATTATTCAACAATAGTATTAGTGGAAGTAATTCCATATGAATTTCTACGAAAATCTTAAATTGTTTATGATATATCGTAAAGGTGTCATAAATTGGAAAAATACCATAAATATTATATAGGCTAATCCCTACAGTATTAACAGTTTCTTCTGCATTTCCGAAAGGTATTACCAATATTGTGTTATTGTACTAACTAATTACAATAATAGGATGTGTTATTCAAAAAGGAAAATAAATTTTATGTCAGTCATCGTTCATCTTTTGTTGCGAAAACAGTGAAATAGAGAGTTATTGTGAATATTTTAATACAACGCCGAAGACGAAAGAATTATCTGTTGATAATTACTTATCATCGTACGGGTACAAGTAATCGCGAAATTGCGAAAGAATTACGATTAAATCGCAGAACCGTTGATTATAACGTTAAAAAATTTGAAGAAAGTGGTACATTTTCCAATAAAAGAAGATCTGGACGACGCAAAGCGACGACATCTGCAAACGACCGGCATCTAATACGGATAAGTAGACGCGATAGACGAAAAACAGCACCAGAAATTGCTGCTGAAATGAATAGAGCGCGTGCTAAACCAATTAGTGTGTCCACGGTACAGAGAAGGTTAAGGCAAGCGGGTTTATATGGAAGAATTGCTCTGCGAAAACCACTACTACGACAGCAAAACAAGATAAAACGACTAAATTGGGCTAAAGAACATAAGAATTGGACGATTGATCAGTGGAATAATGTGTTGTGGACAGACGAATCGAAGTTTGAACTTTTCGGTAGTAAAAGTCGAATATTCGTAAGAAGATCCGCAGGAGAAAGAGTACTGCCAGAATGTATTGCGCCTACCGTAAAACATGGAGGAAGTTCAGTAATGATTTGGGGGTGTTTTGGTGGAAGATCTGTAGGCGATCTCGTCAAAATTGAGGGAATCCTAAGAAAAGAAGGCTACTAGGAAATTTTAGAAAATAACGCTGTTCCTACGGGACTTAGGATTCTTGACGAAAACTTTGTATTTCAACAGGACAACGATCCGAAACACACTTCCAGATTGTGTGGCGATTACTTGCGTCAACTAGAAGAGCAAGAGCAAATCTCTATAATGGTATGGCCAGCTCAAAGTCCTGATCTGAACCCAATAGAGCTTCTTTGGGAAGAATTGGACCGGAAGGTTCGAGAACGTGCTCTATCATCCACCACCGTACTGTGGGAACAACTTCAAGAAGCCTGGGCACAAATTACAGAAGATACACTGCAAAAATTAATTGAAAGGATGCCGCGGTTATGTGCCGCAATTATCAAAAGTAAAGGTGGGCACATTGATGAGAGCAAAATTTAATAATAATTAATGATAAAGTTTTTATATAAGAAAAATGTAACTATTTTATGTTTATTTTACACTACTGTATTGGTACAATAAATAAATATTCAGTACACATTTGATAGTTTAATAATTTTGGCTAAAACTAAGGGTGGGCAAATAAATATGACCGGTAGTGTGTATTCGCCAGATCTACTTGCTGGTTTTATGTTCGTTCAAATATAAAATTTTATCTTGCGACTGCATATCTGGAATCTTCATTTAACCCTGTTAATTGTTTATATATCTCGACTGACTAGCATTTTTAAAGTAATTATAATAGAATATTAACAAAATTTCTTTGTAAAACACCTGAAAAACGTTAATTTGAATAAATTTTGAAATTATATCCAATACAAAGTTTAGTATACTCTAAAAATAATTTAGTTGACTGTATTCTGTTTGTGTTATATTTACCTTTTAGTCTGAACAAGGAACAATATTGAAACAACCGAGTTTTTGTTTAATTTTATATTTGTTTAACTGAAACTGCGAATACAACCGTCTAAAATTACATTAAATCCTTTCCAGGTATCAGAAACTATTTACCAAAGAATTTAAACTATCCCACAACCTCACAACCTGGTGATATTACGGTTTCACCTGTTTAAAGCAGATTATAATTTTGTAACGATCTCTATGTACATATGTCAATATGCGATAATGAGTTTTAATTTGCTTTGTATGTAATTAAAGAAAATGCATTATTGAACAAGCTCTTATTTGTCAAATATGTTGATGTATCTGCTATATATACACTACCGGCCATAAGTGTTTGACCACCCAGAAAATAATAATAAGTGTAATATTTAGTGTAAAATTGAAATTTTATTATGTAATTATACAAAATGATTTAAAATTTAAAAAAATATTTCAAACAATTTAAAAAAATATTATTTTAAACTTATTAGGTGCGCAACTAAGTTCTCGCTGTTTTTTTGATGAAAATGCAACTTTATTGTGAAAAAATGTTTACAAATGAATCATTCAAAATATTGCCAATCGCTAGCGACAACATTTACCCATCTTTTTGGCAGAGCTCGAATACCGTCACGGTAGAAGTGTTCGTCTTTTGAGGCTATCCACGAATCAAGCCAGTTTGAGATGTCTTCATATGAGCGGAACTGCCGATTAGCCAGACCATGTGCCATCGAACGGAACAAGTAATAATCGGACAGCCCAATACCTGGGGAAAATGGCAGGTGGGGTAGGACCTCCAATTTGAGCGTTTCTAAATAGGTTTTAACGGGTTCGGCAAGGTGAGGCCGAGCGTTGTCATGCTGAAGTATCACTTTTTCCTGCCTCTGCTCGTATTGTGGCCGCTTTTCGCGCAGTGCTCGGCTCAATCGCATCAATTGAGTTCGATACCGTTTCCCAGTAATAGTTTCGTTCGGTTTCAACAGCTCATAATAAATAACACCGCCCTGGTCCCACCAAATGCACAGCAAAACCTTCGCAGCGTGAATATTCATCTGAACCGACGACGTAGAAGCATGACCGGGCAGTCCCCATGATTTTGTTTTCTTTGGTTTGCTGTAATGAATACATTTTTCATCACCCGTAACGATGCGATGAAGAAAACTCTTCCTTTTTTGCCGCTGGAGCAGTTGCTCACAGGCGAAAAAACGACGCTCAACGTCTCTTGGCTTCAAATCATAAGGGACCCAAGTTCCTTATTTTTGAATCATTCCCAACGCATGCAATCGCTGGGAAATGGCTTGTCGGGTAACTCCTAATGCTGAAGCAAGCTCTTTTTGCGTTTGGCACGGATTCTCATCGAGCAATGCCTCCAATTCAGCGTCTTCGAAGGTTTTTGGTCTTCCTTCACGCGAACTGTCGTCAACATAGAAATCACCGTCCTTGAAGCGACGAAACCAATCACGGCACGTTGTTTCACTTAGAGCAGCATTTCCGTAAACTTTTTGGAGTTCTCGATGCACTTCAGCCGCCGTTTTCTTCGAATGAAAGAAGAAAAGCGACACTTCCCGAAATGACAATAATTAGCACAAAATCAGACATTTTCACACAACCAAAAGTATATGACGCAAAAACAAAATCACTAATGTGTCAAAGCGGTTTGTATACCATATGTCTAAGCTTGGTTCATGACGTTTTGGTTATGTCACAATAGACCAGCACTTACTACTGGAGCCATCTCTTGAAAAACAGCGAGAACTTAGTTGCGCACCTAATATTTAAATTTTCAATTTGTAGATTTAAGAGGCACGTGATTAATAAAGATTGTATGAATGCATCGGTACGAAGGATTGCAAGTATTAACGTGTTCTTAACGCTCTGCAAGCATTTAATCTGTACACATACATGCACACTGGACAACGATATTTAAATAATATAATTTTCATACAGAACTGAACAACGTCTAGCTCCCGAATTAAAAAACAACCGCTTCTAATAACCCTAATGGTCACAGAGGCATCCTAAAAACAAAGGCGTTGTTTAGGACATAAATAAGATGACCCAAAGACTACAGAAATCATCAGAAGTCCTCTTCACTGAAGAGCTATAAGATACAATCCCGATACGATTATACTAAAGACATAAAGATAATTAATACGCCATCCACTTCTTATGGTGAAATTCTATAAGGAAGTAGATAAAAGATGAATTTGTTGAGGCGAAGGGTGAAACTAGTAGTTGAACACCCTTGCAAATTTTAAAGAATATAGAGAAGATATAGGTGACCATCTCGTTCATCTATAAAACCCTTTTTTTGTCTTTCCAAAGATTGACTTTACCAATTCGGCATCGCGCAAATATTGAAGAAATCAGTTTCAAATTTAGCCTCTCAAAGATATTGAGATTATCAATTTGGTCGTACCAAAACAATTTTAAATATTAAAAATATAAATTCATGTAACAACAAAACAGCAAAAGGACTTCTAGCCCTGTAATTAAGTATTTAAGTACATAAATAGTTTCGAGTTTTAATTAAAATTTAATAACGTTAAGTTTTAGTTACGCTATATTATTTATTTGAATAATATGAAAATATACACGTAGGCAAAAACTTTGGGAAGGTAATGTACGGGGGTGGTCCCAGAAGTACCCGACCCAACAAAGAAAACACAAAAATTTTGGAAAGAAATATATTTATTTTTTAACATAATCTCATTTCAGGTCTATACACTTTTCCCAGATATGTTCAATAAGTTCGACACCCTTTTTATAATAAGTACACGGGCTGATCTAAAATCAGATTAACTGCTGACATCACTTCTTCATCGTTGGAAAATCTTTGACTACTGAGCCATTTTTTCAAGTTTGGGAACAGAAAATAATCCGAGGGGGCTAAATCTAGCGAATAGGGTGCATGAAGTAGCAATTCAAATTTTAATTCATTAATTTTGGCCATTGCAATAATGGATTTCTGAGCTGGTGCATTGTTTTGATGAAACAACACTTTCTTCTTAGCCAAATGCGGCCGTTTTTACTTGATTTCTTCGCTCAAACGTTGCAATAAGTTCGCATAATACTCGCCGTTGATAGTTTTTCCTTTTTCAAGATAATCAATGAAAATTATTTCACGCGCATCTCAAAAAACCGATGCCATGACTTTGCCTGCAGATGAAACGGTCTTCGCCTTCTTTGAAGCCGATTCTCCCTTTTGAGCCCGTTGTTTTGATTGTTCTTTTGTCTCGGGTATGAAGTGATGGACCCATGTTTTATCCATGGTTATGAAACATCTTCGAGACACTGTTTTTGCTCGAATGTGAGCAAACGCGACACCCATGTTACACACAGCTTTCCCATGTCCAAATTTTCAGATAATATGCAACGTACCGCACTTTTTGAAATGCCTACTATGTATGCTAGCTCGCGCACTTTCAGTGGATGACCATCCAGCACCGCTTTGTGAATTTTCTTCATCATTTTTCTAGTCGTCACCTCATTTGGTCGACCACTGCGATACTCGTCTTGGCAGCTCGTACGGTCTCGTTTAAACTCTGCTATCCAATATTTCGCTGTTGTAAACGAAGGAGCAGACTCACCCAGAGTAGAATCCAGTTCAGCTTTTATATCGGTTGCGCCGACACCTTTCAAATATAAATATTGTATCACGTAACGATGACTAATTTTCTCCATTCTTACAAATTCACTGAAAACGTTCACTATTGACGACTGCCAAACAAATACTAAACAACTTGGCGTCTTCACTTGAAACATATGCTTTATAGATTGTGTACTTTCTAATACAGTAATAGTTTTCAAACAACTACCGCCATCTTTAGATCAGCCCGTGTACTTATGTACCACCCTCGTATGTATGTGTTTAGTATTTAATATTTTTTCTAAATTTGTGATATGAAATACGAAAGTAGTATTAATAACGATTTAACAATTATATAATAATAAGAAGAGAAGGTTTCTTGGTTAGAAGAAACAGATTTGAATGAAATTTAACCGAAATAGAGGTTTTGTACATGTACCCTTTGCGTGTACATATTGTTCAGTTAAATGAAAAATATAATTTCGTTTATAATTACGAAACTAAGCGTAGAAGGCGGTTTCAGTGTAGAGAAAAAAACACACTTACCACTGAGAAAATATATTAAGGATATTTCGTTTAAAGTCAACACATCTGGAGCGAAGTGTTATTACCATGCTACTGTCTTAATTAAAATTAATTTGTTTTCTCTCTCTCCAGTCTGGCCGGTTGTACCTTTTCTTTTTTTCCCCCCTTCATTCTCTCCATGAAAATTACGTTGATATTAAGAAGAGTATTTAAGTTTAAATTATTGCGGTATCATCGAATTTTTTAGTCATCCCTTAATTAGTAATGTTACACCGAGAAAGCGCGTGCGATACCAGAAAAGATGGAAAATTATTAAACGGGTATCGTTTATTTTGAAAAATTAACCAGATCCGTCAAAATCTCGTATTTAGCATTTTGTTTCGGTTCTGAAAGGGGATCCTATAGATACGGTAGCGGCTGATGCTGCTCATCGTTTGGGGTAACCGAATTTATAAAGGTTTTATTCAATATTAATGTATAAAGAAGAAATTTGTTTCTGCCAATAAATGACACCTATTTCATGTAAAAATATATATATTTACAGGTGTCCCATGATAAGATTGACACAGTTTAAGGAATTTATTATTAAAACAATTAAAAGTAAAAGATGTCTAATAAACATATGCCCAAAACTCCATCGCAACTGAACTACAAGCAATTGGAATTTTAGATAATCCTACTAATGCAGATATTACGTACGTGGATACAGTACGCTGAACCACCTCCGCACTTTGGTAGACAACAGATTTCTTAATCGAAATGATACGAACCTGGAAGAGCTTCAGTTGTAACTTAGCCTCCAATGCCACCAGACAAGTCTCTTAGATTATTTTGTATATGAAAAGCTAAAAAATGTAGTTTATGCACAATTTGTTACTAGAATTATGGATGCCGCAGAAATTATTCCTGCTGATCCTGAGACTGTCAACAGTGCTACCCCTTCAATTCTCAGAATACCTGGACTATGTATTGGGTTGGCAATTAAGTACTTTCGGTTTTGTAGTATAAAATAAAACACTTTTTTTAAACAAAGAATAGCTTTTAATCAATTACATATATATTTTCCATTTTGCTCAATGACCTTTTGCCATCTTTCTTTCAGCTGCATGATTCCGTGCTCATAAAATTTCTGATCCTTATCAGCAAAAAACTG
The DNA here is from genome assembly GCA_031893035.1 of Dermolepida albohirtum. NCBI lineage: Eukaryota > Metazoa > Arthropoda > Insecta > Coleoptera > Scarabaeidae > Dermolepida > Dermolepida albohirtum. Next base: position 67,951 of record JAVIWB010004897.1, on the reverse strand, counting down.
AACCAGGTGCGAGTGAAGGTCATCGTCATTTGTGAAAGTTTTACCATTCAAAGAATTCTGCAAACTTCGAAATAAATGGTAATCAGATGGTGCTAGATCAGGGCTGTATGGGGGATGTGGCATCACTTCCCAGCCGAGCTCCAATAGTCTCCCACGAGTTGCCAAAGATGTGTGAGGCCTTGCATTATCTTGGTGGAAAACTACACCTTTCCGATTTGACAATTCTGGCCGTTTTTCTTTGATTGCTTCATCCAGTTTTATTAATTGTTGACAGTAAACATCAGAATTGATCGTTTGGTTCCTTGGAAGCAGCTCAAAAAACACAACACCTTTGTAATCCCACCAAACTGACAGCATAATCTTTTTTGGATGCAATTCAGCTTTCGATGTGGTTTGAGCTGGTTTATCGTGTTTGCTCCATGATCGTTTTCGAATTGTTACTGTACAGGACCCATTTTTCATCACCAGTGATGATTCTTTTTGAGAAAGGGTCGGTTTCATTTCGTCTAAGGTGCATATTGCAAAAGTTGATTCTTTGTGTTAAATGAATTTCTTTCAATTCGTGAGGTACCCAAATATCAAGCTTCTTAACTAGCCCAAGACATTTTAAATGTTTTTCAATTGTTGTGTGCGATACATGTAGCCTCTCCGCAACCTCTCGAACAGCTATATGACGATCCTCTTCAATTATGACTTTGATTTGGTCATTATCAACTTCAGTAGGCCGACCAGGACGTTGTTCATCTTTGAGGGAAAAATCTCCAGAACGGAATGTTTTATACCAATTCTGACACGTGCGCTCTGTTAAGCAATTAGCACCATAAACTTCACATATGTTTTTGTGAGCAGCAGCAGCTTTCTTTCCTTTACGGAAAGAAAATAGTAAAATATGTCGAAAATGTTCGTTTCTGCACTCCATTTAAAATTAACCCACAGCTAATAGCTTTAATAAAAATCACTCACTACTTGCTTCTGAAGTTACGTCAATGTGACTAGTATCACGCGACAAACGGTAAAGTACAGCACTAACATACGCTATACAAAAAATAAAGCAACGATCTCTATCAGTAAAACCCAACCCAATATATAGCAGGCACATAATACCTATATTAGCAGAGCTATCTAAAGCTACTGCTTGTAATTCAGTTACGATAGAGATTTGGGCATATGTTCATTAGACATTTTTAACTTGAAATTGCTTCAGCAATACATTCTTAAGCGTTTTTAAAGTTAGAATGGTGTAATCAAATATAAGATTTAAGATTACTCGAGGTAGCCATAGAACCTATTCTATTGCCTTTTCAGATCTATTGTAATAAGTCTCTTAAATTCTTCTCATGTGCTATTGAAGTTAACCAACTAAATATAACAATTTTACAAAGATTTTATCCATAAACGCATGCAGGTTGCAACTGTTCGGGAACTAATTAAGCAGTTTAGCAATAAATGCAGTGAGTTTATAAGTACATCCAAATCATTGAGCAAATAAATTGGCGCATAATGAAAGTAAAGTTTATTGATAAAAAAATTTAAATCCATGGACCTGAGCTTATCTACAAAAAGGTCAAAACCTTTTTAATTTTAGCCAGTCTCCAAGTTAAGAAGTAAAATGTTCCGGTATAGCAAATAGTTGATCTGCGTTGGTTGGAGACTTCTACTGCCTATTCTCAACCAGTCCTGTTTCGTAATATTTCGATTTTTACTTTGAGGTCGTCAAGTTACAGTTTCTGTAAAATTACAACCCATTCATTTATGAAAATAGTTTTTACGATATAAGCATTATGCTCAGGGTCTTTATCTCGCTGAAATTTTAAATATTCCCCAATAAAACGATTTTTAGCAAATATGGTAAACTATTCAGATACTCTTTCATGAGAAGTCCTCAATTTCTTATTAAACGACCTGCTATTACTGATGCCAAATGGAACCACCGCCATTTGCAAATAACAAATTATAAACCTAGTCAGTCCTCCTCATATATCGTACAAAAATCTTGAATTTGAAATCTTTTTCTATCCAATACAATTTTTTAATTTTTAATGTACAATTACAATTCATTTTTCTAACATAGTTCGTTTAAAAATTGATCGTTTATAATCTATATAATAAACGAATAACTTAAATGTTTTAAGTGCTAATATTTTACTCGTTTATGTGGTAAAAACCTTGAACATCACTTAGTTTTAGCACCATTTATCTTAATAAGAGAACCACGCCCAGATTTTTTATAAAAAAAAGTGAGTTTCAATAACAAATAATATGAAGGTATGTATATATTTAACAACACGCCTCATTCATTGCACATTTTGTATCTCGTTAGAGTTAGTTTTAAAATATTTTGCTGTCTTCATGGACATTCGGCTTTTTAATTTAATACTTTGCTTTTCAAGTCACAAAGTCACGAAGGAAACCGAATATATTTGCATACGCCTCCGAAAGTGACAGTCAGGGGTGATAGATAGTGACACGCCTACCCCATACACAAAATATATAAACAGCGGAAAGAATTTGTAAATCGACAAATCGTATTTATATGCGGTCAAAAAGGAATTGATGAAATAAATACACACATAAACATTTTCGTAAAAGGCATTTAAAATATGAATAGTAGATACCACAAAAAGGTTTACGATGTACACGAAAATATATCTGCCGAATTCATGTAGGATAATTTGTATTTGATATGTAAACAAAAGATTGCAGTCGCAGGTCACACCTGAGATGTTGAGCAACGTTAGAAAAAATTTTTATTTAAGATTGGGATGTTGGCAGGACGTTTGCGTCGAACACTTTGAACATCTCCTACAGTGACATTAATGTTTTTCTTGTTATTTTTTACATTATCAAAAATTTTTCAAATTAATCTGAAAACATTTAATATTTCCGAAACAGTCGAAGATAGGTATAGGACATTGTACATGAAATATGTCTGGAATTTTCTAAAGAATCCAAAAATTTAATATTTGACAGGGCGTTGCATTTAAAATAAGAAAGTTGGTATTGACCACTTTTACATGACACAACCTGTATATAAACTTTTTATTTAAAAAAATACGCAACTAAAAATCCCAATCGACGTGTCCGAGCGTTTTTTCGAACACCCTTCCATTTAATTATTATCGAATTTATTCCATTTGGCTGATACACACTATAAGTAAATAATAAAAAGATGTTAGTATTTCAATGTTGATTTTTGTTACAATATGCGGGTTAAATGCGAGTGACCAAATACTTATGAGCGGTAGTGTATATATATATGTATATATAACGCATTTTTACACGTCTATATATTTAAAAAATATTCGGTGCTCGCAAAAAATAATATATGTGAATATAAGTGAATGCGCAATTGTGTGTGTAAAAAAAAGGGTGTTAACAATACAAGAAGGTCGAAATGCTTAAGAAATTGAATGGAATTGCTTTGGAGAAAAAGAAAAGTTAAAACGCTTAGATTTTCAAAGGCGGAAAGGTTGTAAAAGGTAATGCGTTGAAAATGTACCCTTTTAAAGTCAGTTTTAACAAATTATATACACTGTAAAATCTATTTCAAAATAATTTCAACATTATATTATAATAAAAAACATGTGAATAAAAATTAATGAATTTTACATTTCATTTATTTAATTTTATATACACTAAAAGTTTAACAACAGTCATAAAATTGTAATAGAATTAAAAACAAATACCCATAAATTTTTTATTATGTTACAAATCGTAAGAATACGTAGAGAGTTAGTGTAAGAAATTTCTTTAATAAGAAATATGTAAAAAGAAAAGGCACAAAAAATGCTAACATGTGTTTGCAGGTTTCGTTGATGGGAGTGTGTTTATATCTGCATAAGGCAAAATACGAGGGTGGTTCCAGAAGTACCCGACCCAACAAAGAAAACACAAAAATTTTAGAAAGAAATGTATTTATTTTTCAACATAAGTTCCTTTCAGCTGTATACACTTTTCCCAGCGATGTTCAATAAGTTCGATACCCTTTTTATAATAAGAACTGTCTTGCTCCTTAAAATAGCCATTAACTGCCGACATCACTTCTTCACCGTTGGAAAATCTTTGACCACTGAGCATTCATCATTTTCTCTTCATTTCTTCGTTTCAACCTTTGTGCAATAATTTCAACCTTAATCACTAAGGTTGATATATAACCCCTTTCCACATTAACTTTTGTAATTCTGTATACGCATTTCGACAACTAAGTTGTCATCGTCAGCAGGTAATTGCAAAGTGTCGCATCTGGTAAACCACGGCGAAAAATACCTGTACGAAAACAAACTCCGTACGCGATCTAAACCGTTGAGAACCAAGATGTACACTACATGTACATCTATATATGTACACAAGATGTACACTACATGTACATTTTGGTTCTCAACGGTTTAGATCGCGTACGGAGTTTGTTTTCGTACAGGTATTTTTCGCCGTGGTTTGCCAGATGCGACACTTTGCAATTATCTGCTGACGATGACGACTTAGTTGTCGAAATGCGTATACAGAATTACAAAAGTTAATGTGGAAAGTGGTTATACGAGTATATCAACCTTAATGATTAAGTTAATCAACCACAGGCTCCATCAAATTCAATTTCAACCTTATTTTCTTAGTATTTTGTAAAATTCACTAAAAATTAGGTTAGATTTCCAATGATTTTGATTTTGGACGTGTTGCCACGAAATTCCAGAAGTTAAAGGAAATAACTGACGTGTTAAACTGTAGAAATAGAACCATTTTAAATTATAATGAAATTTTAATATTGTTTTATTATGAAAATAAGTTTTAAAATATTAAAATACTAACGTATAATGAAGAGGTGGAAATTTAGACACCGCCGCCTATGATTCAATTTTACAACATCAAGCAAAGGCATTATATAATAAAGAATCCAGTACAGAAGAGCGAAACTGCGCCTTTTGCTATTGCTTTATAAGATACCATGTAGAACTACCTATTTATATTGACAATATTATCAATTTTATGTTAAACATTATTTCAAAATTCTTGTTTGTTTCTTAACAATTACAGGAATTCAAATAACCAAAATTATTTCAAATTAAATTTCTATTAATAAACTGAATAATGAACTAAATTTAATGTAGATCAGATTCTACGAAATCAATAAACTGACTATTTTTGTATTAATATCTGTTAATAAATAAATTCCATTACATAAATTTTGACACGTGACATATCTGAACGCAAAATCTATAATATCCTGGATGCATTATTTCGACCGTTTGTTACGTTCGATATGTATGTATATATATATATATATATATATATATATATATATATATATATATATATATATATATATATAGGTTTTCCAATAGGGATGATACGATTTTGAAGTGACATTTCGGCCATTTGTAATATGTCATGATCTGTCATTTGTTTTTCATTGTATTCAGTAGTGTTTACAATTTCGTCATGGAGAGATATACGCAAGAACAACGTTTACAAATTATTCAGTTTTATTATCAAAATAATCGTTCTCCAATTGAAACATTTCGTGCGCTTTTGCCATTTTATGGTCGTAATAATCGTCCAAGTGTGCTCACTATTCGTCGAATTGTTAAAAATTTTGAGGTTACATTTTCTTTACATAATTTTCAAGTGCCAATAAGACAAAGAACCGCTCGAAGTAATGCAAATATTGCTGCCGTTCAGGCAAGTGTTACTGAAGACCGTAATTTGTCGATTCCAAGACGTTCTCAACAATTACGACTGTCTCAAACCACAACCTGGCGGATTTTGAGAAAGGATTTGGGTTTGTATCCCTATAAAATAGTTCTCACTCAAGAACTGAAGCCATTGGACCACCGTAAACGTCGTAAATTTGCTGATTTTGCCTTGGAACAACTTGAAACCGATAACGATTTTTTTAAGAAAATCATCTTCTCTGATGAGGCTCACTTTCGTCTGGATGGTGTGGTAAATAAACAAAACTGTCGATTCTGGTGCGAAGAAAATCCACAAATTATTTATGAAAAACCATTACATTCACCTAAATTGACAATTTGGTGTGGTTTTTGGTATGGTGGAATCATCGGTCCGTACTTCTTTCAAAATGAAGCTGGTAACACCGTTACTGTCAATGGAGAGCGATATAGGTTGATGATAACCAACTTTTTATGGCCGACATTGGAAGAAGTTGATCTTGACAACATTTGGTTCCAACAAGACGGGGCTACGTGCCGCACAGCAAATGCAACAATAGAATTATTGCGAGAAAAGTTTGGAGATTCGATTATTTCAAGAAATTGTGATATTGAATGGCCTCCAAGAAGTTGTGATTTAACACCATTGGACTATTTCTTGTGGGGTTATTTGAAGTCATTGGTCTATCGAAATAAACCAAACTCTCTTCAAGCTTTACAAGTCAATATTGCCATTCATGACATACGACTAGATTTAGTGGAAAAAGTGCTCGAAAATTGGGTTCATCGAATTCATTCTTGCAGAAGAAGTTGTGGAGGCCATTTGAATGACGTTTTATTTAGAACTTAATTGTATCGATTGTACTTCACATTAAATAAAAAACTTTTTAATTTTATTAACAATAATTTTTTTTTTTTTTAAAGAAATCATATCACTCTTATTGGAAAACCTTGTATATATATATATATATATATATATATATATATATATATAATGTACGCTTTTTCAAACCTGCACAGCTCCAACTTTTTATTTGCGCTTTGAAATTCTTTTGATTATATTTGCAACTTTGAGAGCTGCATCTTTAAGTAAAATTATTCGAAATTTGTTTTTCTTTTTAGGAGCGAGTCACTTGTTTCTTAATTCTTTTTATGAAAGAGAAAACGATGTGAGAAAATAATAAAATAAAATGTTGTAGTAATATTTTCAAAGCAGTATTATAATGTTGTTATATACGTGCCTTACCAAATTCATTCGACCCTTTCCAAATAAAAAAAAAATACATCTCATCCACCTCTAATAATTTGAAATAAGGAAAACAAAAAATGGAAAGACATATACTAAGAAAACTCAAATGAATACAACCGAAATAAGATGAAGGCCCAAAATATAGTTGAATAAGCCTCAAAATGGTTAGCCATATCATTATCACCATTGGAACAAAGAAACAGAAAACTGACACCTTGGATTTAGAGCAGCTACAAAAGTTATCTAGGGGCTAACTAAATATTGTATAAGAATAAAAGAGATTGAAGCCTATAGGAGGAGTCTATATCCAATTCTGAAATGGATAGAAAACAAACAAAAATGAAACCTGTGTAAGGTTAGAATCTAGTAACAAAGGAATAAATAAATCACTTCGTCTCAATTTCGCACTATTATACACATTTTGCCACTAGTTTCATTTGTTAGGACATTATCGAGCAAGTACAATACAGGTTACAATCTCCTTTATATAGGAAAATGAAAAGCAATTAAAATCCGATTACAAGAAAGGGGTAGAGGTAAACTACATCTGCAAGATTAGTTGGTAAAAGATGATTCTTCGAAATATCTATAAATATAAATAACAGGAAAACATTAAGAACTAATGAAATTGGTAGATACAATTAGATTAAGAAGAGCGCTTAGAATTAAGATACATTTAAAAGAGGTGAATTGTTTAAATCTAATTGATCAATGAGAAGGTTAACAAAATTGATTTTAACAGTTATTAATCTCCATGCATTCCAAGAAATTTAATTGCAGACTTTTGTTATACATGTGAAGGATTTCCAGCTTAAAATTTTTATATACCATATGTCATGGTTCGTTTCTATGAGATGTTTGCTGAAGTTAGAATCACCTCTATTTTAGACTTCGTAGATGTCCTTCTGTTCTATTTTTAAATATTCTCTTTGATTGACCAATAGCTTAAATTCGCTTATGTCAAAATGATTTTCAATTTAACGATACCCTGCACTGACAAGACAAAGGACTCGCGCTAAGTTCACCACTGAGTCCTCTCGTAGGGGTAACAACGTTTTGGTTCAATGTCCTTTCCTAAAAACAGCTACGGACGAAATGAACCAATACACGACATTTGCTACTGAATTATTTTGATATGGACTTTTATTGTTCTGTAGTCAAAATCTTTTTCACAACTACACACAGTTTACTCCTATTTTTTTGGGTTTTTACTATCATAAAACTAATTGATTTTGTGATGTTGCTTATTGGGATTTGCAGTGATTTCCGCTGCTGTCTGTCGACGGTTTCGTAGCATCATTTTGATGTATTGATCTTGGCAGGCCGTGGTTATCCTAGGTCTCTGTCTGCAGTTAACTGACCAGCTTTATTCTTTCCCCTCATCGTTTGTCGAATACAATATCCGGATAGGTATTTTCATTTGAGGAGCAGAACATTCTGGGTTGCATTTCAAAGTTTGTTTATATTTGTTTTAGTTGAATAAATATTAAGGGAAATATTATAATAAATAGAAGAATGTATAATTCACACGCGCACGGAATATAAAAATATTTATAGACTTATACTATCAGGTTGTTACATATGAAATGTCCGATTTTGTAAGAAATAAAAAAAAGTCTAAATTTAAAAAAATATAAATATTTATTCTGCAAAATAGTCTCCATTTACATCAATAGTTTGTTGCCAACGGCCTGGAAGCTGAAAAATTCTCTTTGAAAAGAAATCTAGGTTTTGACGGCTCACATATTGCTCAAACACTACTATTGCAGACTCCCGGTCAGGGAAGTCCCTATTTTTTAAGTGATTGTCTAAACTTCGGAAAATATGAAAATCAGTTGGCGAAAGGTCAGGTGAATAAGGTGGGTGAGGGAGAATTTCGTAGCCAAATTCCGAAAGTTTTTGGATTGTCTATCGTGCAACATGAGGTCTTGCATTATCATGAAGAAGTATGGGTCATGTCTATTGGCTAGTGAGGGCTGCAAGCGGCTCAATTTTCCATGCATAGTCTCCAGTTCGGCACAATAGGACGCTGCCGTGATGGTTTCACCAGGTTACAAAAATGAATAGTGAATAATACCCTTACTGGTCCACCATACAGTCACCATAATCTTTCGCGGGTGAAATGATGCTCGTGCATGCCGTCTCGGTGCTTCACCTCGATTTAACCATTGTCCTGACCGTCTCCGATTATCATAAAGTATCCACTTTTCGTCACACGTTACCACTCGATGAAGAAACGGTTTAACTTTCTGTCGATTAGCCAAAGAGGTAGCCACCTCTAATCGACGGAGCTTATTGGCTTTCGTTAATTGGTGCGGCACCCATCGATCGAGTTTCTTCACTTTGCCAATCGAAGAAAGGTGACGACTAATGGTGGCAATGGACACTTGAAATGTTTCTGCAAGGCTACGCACTGTTGTCGACGGATTACTTTCAACTTCTACACGCAGCTCGTCGTCATTAACGGTGCTACGCGCATATCCGCAAGGCTCATTTTCCAAATCAAAATTTCCCTCGCTGAAATATTAAACCATCGCCGTAATGTGCGTTCATTACACGTGGTTTCACCGAACGTCTGATTAATTTCTCGCGTTGCTGCAGCTGCATCTAATCCCTTTTTAAATTGAAAGAGGTAAATTGCCCAAATATCTCTTGCCGACAGCATTTCCATAGGCGAGACAAGGACAGGTGTATTAATCTTTCCAAGAAATGGAACAGGTACACACTTCAAAATAAATACCCTTTTCTGCAAATACAATAATAATTTTCACCAAAAACATACACGTCTTCACACAGGTGCGATTCAGTTTAGACTGAAGGAAAAAACGGACATTACATTTGTAACAACCTGATATAATTTTTGTGTTTGTGATGTTGATCGTAATTTCAATAAATTTAATCAAATTTTATATTCTTAACAACTATTCCCGTCAAGAAGATTTCTTGTAGGTTACAAGACAAATTTCACGCACACAATATGTCAAATTAATTTGTGTTTCTAGCTCATAATAAATGTATTAAAGCTAAGGACATTTCAAAAGCAAGGAAACCTTAAGTAACTTATGTTAAAGTTAATAAGCTTTATGTTTTACCATCCTTGGGGAGATTATATGTCTTTACGAATATATTATATTGTTAATATAACAAGATTCTAATGTAATATTCTCTTCTATACGATGTGCAATATTTAATTTTGTTCTTGTTTTTATTGTAATTATGGTTTACGCCAGAGATTAAAATCCATCGCTTTTACCTCGAGGATTAATTCATTATGAATTTCTCTATTAATGTCCGAAATAGGTTGTTAACTTTAAAGTAGCTTTATGTAAAATACAACACGCAAAAAATTCTCAGCCCTTAGAGAAAAATAAATGCCAGCTTTCACGTAACTAGTGAATGATCTTTTAGAATAGGAATTTCCTAGAGTTGGTATAAAATAGATGTAAATGTCTGAGGATTATTTTGTACAAACTCATCCAACTACTAATAAGAATAATAATATTTATTGTCTAACGATATATTGTTACAGGGCGAATATACGTACGCATCCACGAAAAATACATAATAATAATAATAATAATAATTTATTGATATATATGTACATATACACGTCATGGAATAATCATAGATAAATAAAAACACAATTAATGCGCTCACAACACGTTAAAATCCGCAAGACCTATACAAAACAAAACACCAGAGTACCAATTAAAATATAAAAACACAAAAAGGGCAATGTCAAAATTTATGCTTCAGGAAGTCATCCACTGAATAAAAAACGTTCTCCATCAGCACCTTTTTCATTAATATTTTGAGATTAATCCATGGTAGGTTCCTAAACCTATAAGGCAAAGCATTGTATATCTTCACGGCCACGTAATTCGAACTTTTCCCAATGTGTTTCATATTTGTGAAAATCACCATTTTTGCAGAACTTATCCGGCGACTTATGAACAAATTCCAGGCAAGCAAGTATATACAAGGATGGGAGGGTCAGTATTTTGTGTTGTCTGAATAAGTTTACACAACTTGTGGTACTGGATACACCACTAAGGGCTCTGACTGCACTCTTTTGCATCCTGAAAACCGCCTCAGCCGCACCAGACGCTCCCCACATCAATAGGCCATACAAAACCCTACCCTGAAAATTTGCATAGTACACAGTCCTAGCCGCCTCGGGTGTAGCCACCAGTTTCACTCTTCGTATTGAGTATATTGCTGATGCCAAATTGCGACACAAGTTATCAATGTGGCACTCCCAAGACAGGTTGCTCGCAATCAGCAGGCCCAGAAACTTGATATTCACTTTGGGCTCTCCCGCCACGCCTCTAGTTGTTATTGCCAGCTGTTGGGTTTTGTCCTGATTTAATTTCATAAGATTGCTACTAAACCACTCACTTGCTTCCCCCAACGCAGTCTCCATATAAACCTCTGCAACTTCCTTGCACTGGGCACGCACTATTATGGACGTATCATCTGCAAACTGGGTGACTCTACCCACGGTGACATTATGGGGCATATCATTGACATAGCTTAGAAACAGAAGAGTAAAGCATAAAATAAACATATAAAATTTTAAAAAAATTACGAAAAAGAAGAACTTCCATTATAAAGTTGGAAGTTCTTTGTTAAATATTTGTCAATAGAGATAGAACGAATACATTTTATTTACTTTATGCATTCAAAATTTTAGTGAGTGCCCAAATTTTAGTGAGCGGTAGTGTATATACAAAAGCAACGTTTCATAACATCCAAAAAATATTTAGTACTAACTGTTTACCTATACACAATCGTAAAAATAAATCAGAATTATCTTCAGTCTAAACTTCACCAAATATTTTCTCAAATATCCTTTTAATAATGGGTGTCCCAAAATTAACGCAGGATTTGAATTTGTCACCATTTGTGCAGTAAAGTGTTGGCAACCCTAAAAAAACAATTCGACAGCTGACAGTTTAGGGTTGGTAAAAATGGAGCGTTACACGATAGAACAACGTGTCTTCATTATTGAACAATATTTCAAAAATATTGAAAGCTAGGCGACCGCACTTCGAAAAATTTCATACAAAATATGGCCGGAATAGTGTTTTAACTTCAACTGTGAAGAGATTAATTGAAAAATTCAGGGAAAGTGGATCCGTTGGAGACGCCAAACACACTGGTCGGCCAAAAACAAGCCGTTCAAGTGTCAATATCGAAGCAGTGCGTGAGAGTGTCGGTGACAATCCAGGAACCTCAATTCGGCGTCGTGGATAAGAATTGCAAATTTCAAGTAGCTCTCTACAGCGTATACTCACTAAAGATCTGTGTCTCCATGATTACAAAATTCGATTAACACAACAACTGAAGCCTAATGGCTATGCACAGCAAAGAGAGTTCGTTGAATGGATTATTGAATATCAACAAATGGATGCTGATTTTTCGATCAAAATCATCCTAAGCGATGAAGCATATTTTCGCCTTGATGGCTTTGCTAATCGCCAAAATTGCCGCTTTTGGGGTTCTGAGAACCCAGACGTGATTGTCGAAAAACAAATCCATCCACAACGTGTCACTGTTTGGTGTGAATTTTGGACTGGAGGCATAATTGCATATTTTTTGAAAATGAGGCTGGTCAAGCAGTGACTGTTACTGGTCCTCGATATGGCGACATGATAACACAGTTCTTTCTGCCGAAATTGGATGATATTGATATGGCCAATATGTGATTTCAACAAGACAGTGCCACATGCCATACAGCCCGTGAAACAATTCAATTACTGCATGAGATATTTCCAGGTCGTGTACTCTCTTGTTTCGATGATCAGAATTGGCCCCCTAGATCGTGTGATTTAACACCATTAGATTTCCTTTTATGGGGTTATTTGAAATCACAACTAGTGCCATCTCTAGGTCACACAAATATAAATGCATTCCAATAATACAGTGCATTTATATCCTTTGTATAATTAGAACTTTTCTGAGAACTTTAATAATACGTAAAGAGGAAATACACATAAATACTTATGTTTAAACTAAATTGTATAAATACCACAAAGTATTTTTATTAATTATAAGTAGTATAAAATATTTACATTTGGAAACACCAATCAAATAATGAACGAAATTAAAAGTAAAAATATATACAAAAGATTAAAAATGTTCTTCAAAAAATTACGCGTACCAATTAAGAGTAAAGTCTGTAATTATTTAGGGAGAAAATCACACTGATTTTCTAAAATTTCGTGCATTTTCTTGATATGGAAATATTATTATCTCTTGTAAGAAATATGAAATATTTGTATATAATAGGAGGAGATGTTTTGGGGGATGGGGGAAGAGGGTGACGGTGTGTTGGACGAAGTGCTAGTGTAGGATGTTGTGGGAAAAGATACCAGCTGGACACCGTTACAGGCTTTGAAAAGAAATAAAGGACATTAAGCTCCTTGAAAATATACATTCTATAAGGTATTAACGTTTCTTATGTTCAACAACAATTGAACGCTTTGACAGTAACTTGGAAATGTTAAATACAGTAAATACAAATGTTTTTACAAAAAAAAAGTATATCAATCTTCTCTCCGATCAATATATAATTTTCTATTGTCATCTTGACTGGCTATTTTGGTGTATATCCGAATAGGGTGCGATATTTAGGGAAAAAAATACGAGATAACAAACGTGTATAGCTGTAGAGGTCAAGCTATTGTTTATATTACATGAATAGAACTATTGTTAATATATAGTCTATTATGTATAAACGGCAGATAATAAAACTAAGCGAAACGACAAGTTTACAATAATATCGTATTGGGTAACCGACACTTGTTAATACGCTTCGAGTGTGAATTTAATTCGTAGAAAAAAAATCATTCCGAACCTCAAATTTTCCACTAATTCCACGGCAAATAGATGAGATTCACGTTTTCTTTGAAATTTCACGCACATGCCAAATCTAATTAAGGCGTTTTTTGATCAGTGTATTTGAAAAATATGCTAAAAAGATGGTCCTGTTAGCTGTACGTCCTCTCTGGATTTCATTTAAAAGAACGTTGAATTAACGAATCTGGTTAGAAAGGATTTGATGTAAAAGTACGAGGTGCTGTCCAAAAGTTCTCGAAGTGTGGCAATAAATAACATTGCAGATCACCAGGATTTCGTTCACCTTCAAAGTGTACCTCGAGTTAAAAAAAAGCACAGTGAGGTCTAGGGATATTTCAGGTCAAACACGAAGAGCACGTTCTCAGTAAAGATTTCGACTAGCTACAGTATGGTTTCACATGCAGATATTTTTTTTAGTACACGCCATATAGTTAATTGAGTGATTCGAATTTCGTAGTTACACCTTGTCCCAGAATAAAAAGGAGTGATTCAAATATTCTGCTAAAACGCGGAACACATAGCTTAAAAATGTAACTTAGCATAAAAATGAAACATGAACAGTTGTGAATGTAGTAGTTCGTCAACAATATTAATCTGTTTCTTTATTATATAAACATAAATGAAAAAAAAATCATTTTAATGGAAGTATGATTGTACAAACGTTACTTTTTGGATTAATATGTATAACCTATTCAAAATTAAGATGAAATAATATTAAAATAAAACAATGTAAAAATGTAACTAAACGTTCACAGGTTATGAAAAATGGCGGATATCTGGCATTCATTTATCCATATTAAACTTGCCTGCTCAAGAACCAATGTAATTTCTTAAAAATACACTACCGGTCGTCATATTTATTTGCCCACACTTAGTTTTAACCAAAATTATTAAACTATCAAATGTGTACTGAAAATTTATTTATTGTACCAATACAGTAGTGTAAAATAAACATAAAATAGTTACATTTTTCTTATATAAAAATTTTATCATTAATTATTATTAAATTTTGCTCTCATCAATGTGCCCACCTTCATTTTTGATAATTACGGCACATAACCGCGGCATTCTTTCAATTAATTTTTGCAGCGTATCTTCTGTAATTTGTGCCCAGGCTTCTTGAAGTTGTTCCAACAGTACAGTGGTGGATGATAGAGCACGTTCTCGAACTTTCCGGTCCAATTCTTCCCAAAGAAGCTCTATTGGGTTCAGATCAGGACTTTGAGCTGGCCATACCATTATAGAGATTTGCCTTTGCTCTTCTTGTTGACGCAAGTAATCGCCACACAATCTTGAAGTGTGTTTCGGATCGTTGTCCTGTTGAAATACAAAGTTTTCGCCAAGAATCCTTAGTCCTGAAGGAACAGCGTTATTTTCTAAAATTTTCTCGTAGCCTTCTTTTCTTAGGATTCCCTCAATTTTGGCGAGATCGCCTACAGATCTTTCACCAAAACACCCCCAAATCATTACTGAACCTCCTCCATGTTTTACGGTAGGCGCAATACATTCTGGCAGTACTCTCTCTCCTGCGGATCTTCTTACGAATATTCGCCTTTTACTACCGAAAAGTTTAAACTTCGATTCGTCTGTCCACAACACATTATTCCACCGATCAATCGTCCAATTCTTATGTTCCTTAGCCCAATTTAGTCGTTTTATCTTGTTTTGCTTTCGTAGTAATGGTTTTCGCAGAGCAATTCTTCCGTCTTTCGTCTATCGCGTCTACTTATCCGTATTAGATGCCGGTCATCTGAAGATATCGTCGCTTTGCGTCGTTCAGATCTTCTTTTGTTGGAAAATGTACCACTTTCTTCAAATTTTTTAACGTTATAATCAACGGTTCTGCGATTTAATCGTAATTCTTTCGCAATTTCGCAATTACTTTTACCCGTACGATGATAAGCAATTATCATAGCAGGCACTTCAACAGATAATTCCTTCGTCTTCGGCATTGTATTAAAATATTCACAATAACTCTCTATTTCACTGTTTTCGCAACAAAAGATGAATAAAAATAATGAATAAAATTTATTTTCCTTTTTGAATAACACATCCTAATATTGTAATAGTTAGTACAATAACACAATATTGGTAATACCTTTCGGAAATGCAGGTAACTGTTAATACTGTAGGGATTAGCCTATATAATATTTATGATATTTTTCCAATTTATGACACCTTTACGATATATCATAAACAATTTAAGATTTTCGTAGAAATTCATATTGAATTGCTTCCACTAGTAATATTGTTGATTAATTATAATACAGATTTTTCGAAAGATAATCCGTATTTCAGGAAACACATAAAATTTGGGTGGGCAAATAAATATGACCGGTAGTGTATATACTATTTTGGCGCAATATTTGAATCACTCCTTATTCTGAGACAAGGTATAATTCGATCTGCTTCTGGGCTTCCGGGCTGGAACCGCGTGACTTGTATAACTGCCGACGTTTCGTTTCCACTAGTATGGGACATCTTCAGGGCTCAATTACCACTACTGTCTGTCGCACTTAAAACTGAAAATACGAGTGGGTACGAAACGTCGGCAGTTATACAAGTGACGCGGTTCCAGCCCGGAAGCCCAGAAGCAGATTGTATGGACCATGACCGCGGAAGTCTACGTACCAGATTAAGGTATAGTTCGATTTATGAACAAATGTGCCACGGATTCTTCACTTATCCCTCCGAAACTCGTGGTCCACTTGGACTTTGGACTTGAGACTTATAAACTGTCAAAACCGCCGTTTTGGGTTCTCCGGGGAGGGCAATATAATGTCAAATCGCTTACGAACAGCACATCGCATCATAATAACCGATGTTTTCGCGAATTCGAGAACATCTTTTGCTATCGACTTACAACTTCAAGTGTAAACATATAACAGAATGATGCTATTGGACGACTCTCAGGCAGTCGTTCATTTTCCATTCACACATAGATACACTTTTTATAAACTGTCAAAACCGCAGTTGTGGGTTCTCCCGGGAGGGCAATATAATGTCAAATCGCTTACGAACAGCACATCGCATCATAATAACCGATGTTTTCGCGAATTCGAGAACATATTTTGCTATCGACTTACAATTTCGAGTGTAAACAAATAACAGAATGATGCTATGGAACGCCTCTCTGGCAGCCCTTTATTCTTTTAGAGTAAGCCTATATAATGGTCTACAAATAGACGAGTAAAAGAAAACGTTATTTATATAGCGGAAATGAATATGGAAATATGCATAAGTTTGCATACATCTACGTTTCCCAACTATAATATATTCTAAATAAATATTATCTTTAGCTCGATTAAAATTCAACTTCACGCGCATTTATTCAAAATCAATATATCACTTAACTACTCACAAGCTTGCCTAACATGAATACACATTCTTCATTATCTGTTTAAGAGCTCGGGGGAAAGTTTTAGGGCATACATATGTGCTGGCTCTTTGTTAAAATCAACGATGGAATATTTTACATATTATAGTAATAAAATCGTTAATTGTGCCATTTGCGTCTTCAAAATTTAATTAACTTTTTTAAATAAAGTTGTGTGCAACATTGAAGTTATAACGATTACATTTGACAACAAAAAAGAAAGTTTTTTATATCGTTAGGAGTACAATCGTATATTTATGCCAAGCAATTTTTCCCCATTTAAAAAAAAATGTGAAAAAGTTTTCATCAAAATTCATATATTTTTATTAAAGGAATAGGTTATCAAGGTGCATATATAAATCCGAACTGTTGGGAGAAAGTGGGAGAACTTTTCGCACCAGTTGGATAAGAATATATTAGGTCAACTTGCCTATGTGAAGTTTACCATTGTCGCCAAGGAATCGAACTTATTTTATTGATTGAATTCACTTTTTACTTCAATACTTGAATTTCACTTTTTCTTTCAAAAGAAACGAGTAATAAGGGTATTCGGCGTTCCTTTCATGTAAAAAAAAGTGTAAGAAGTCAACATATACACGTCGACATTTTTTTTTTCTTTTAGATGTTGGCGGTTGCTTTATATTTCATTTTTTACTTGTCAAAGTGAACTTAAAAAGACGTACCTTTTTTATAATTTTCTGCAATAATTTCCTATAGCCAAATGCTTCAAGTAATGTTTTTGACTTCCATGTATTCAGTAACAATTTAATTTTGAATTTTGACAACCATATTGTACGAGTTTGAAATCTGAATGAGCACTAAATCCGTTCAATACATCAGCGAATCTTTGCGGACAGATTCTTGTGTAGGATTAAATAAATTTTGACCAAAGTAACGAATAGAGAATTATGGAATAAAGCAGAGCAAAAGAAGGCTTAAGGAAAGCGTTAATATCTGAAGATTCAATAACTAAAACTTTTGGATTCCCTAATGAATTTGAAAAGTAGATTTAAAATGACGTATTAGAAGTAACGAGCAATAGACGATCCATGGAGAAAACTAGAGGGTTGATAAAGAATAGATCTAAATGGTGTAGATTTATGAAATAAATGGAATAATAGGATAACATATCTGAAGACCCAATAACCAACAGGATACCAATGAATTTGAAAAGTAGGAAGATTTAAAGTGAAGTTTTATTAAAAGAGGCAACGAGCATTGGACAATCCATGGAGAGATCCTTGAGAAGGAATAGGTCTAAATGATGTGAATTTGTGTAGGACTCTATAGAAAAATAGAATTTGAATTTCAACACAAACTATACTTGTCCCCACAGTGTGCCAAATCAATTTAGTCATGATTTGGCACACTGTGTGCGTCTTGGTGTTTGAATTGTTGTATCAATTGACCAATACTCAACTCTCGTGTCTTTGCGAACTCTGCCCATTAGTAAAAGTAAGCCTAGCATTTTTAACTCCATCACTGACACTTCTTTACATTTGACAGATTCTCCAAATCTTTGTATACTACATCAATGACATTTTTTGAATTGTTTGCCATAACAAAAACCCCACTCTGCCCCAAAACTCTTCGATTATTGGTGGTTGGTCGTTTTCTGACCAGTCCAGTCCTTCATTATCACTGTCTTCAGAGGAGTCGCTAGGCGGTATAGGCAAAAGTCTATTTCTTCTGGGACGAAACAATTCGTCGTCACTTTCGCAGTCGCAGGAACATTCGCATCATTTGAAATTTCTGATAAAGTGCCGGCATATACTTCATTATCACTTTCGCTATCAGAAGCCATTTTAAACGAAAATTTCGATTTATAAAATTATGGTAAATATTGAATGAAGTGCTCACGTTTAACGATAACTAAAAACTGTTTTATTTGGACGATAATTTTACGTTTTATAATAAATTTTGTGTGACCAATAAATTGTAATTGTTTAATGTTCAGTACAATAAGCACATTCATAAATGCTGAACGATATTTATGAGAATCATCTTACTTATATAGAATTGCGTTGAAGTCATTTAAATTATTTTTTGTAAATAAACGTTGAAAATTTATAGTTCCTCGAACTACGAGAATCTTAAAACAAACATCTACTTATATTTCATTAATCAGCCAACGAGTATTAGTACTGTACCCCGCTTTTAACGTAAATACTTTCCAAACTGGTACAAATACCCGCCCCGCTGGTAGACGGCAGTTTACAAAACGGGTACTAGTACCAATCCCGCTTATAATGTGTTTAAAGTAATTTTTAATTGATTCTTTTTCTTCAAGTTTCTGTTTTGTAACTTTTTTCCATAACCAATCAGATTTCTTCTTTTTTGTTTTTTAATCTCATAGCATCGTCTGTTAAATTACGAGGGTAGTTTGACAAGTAGTGAGAATGGAAAAGAAAAACGAATTTTTTAAATACAAAATAATTTTTATTTTTCAATATATTCTCTTAAATGAGCAATACATTTATTCCAACGGTGCTCCAATGCCCTTATGGCATCTCTAAGATGCGATTCCGGAAGGCTTGCAGAATACTCATTTACGAAAATGATAAGCTCGTCGTTAGACGAAAATTTCTGTCCACCCAGTGCCGTTTTCAATTTTGGAAAAAGGTGGAAGTCAGAAGGAGCTAGATCCGGCGATAAGGTGCTGCGGTACTAATTGGAAATACAACTCGTGGATTTTGAGCATCGCAACTGTGCTGGTATGCGAGGGAGCGTTGTCTTGGTGAAATGAAATCTTTCTCTTTGCCATTCCTGGCCGTTTAGCACGATTCTTAACATTTAATTTTTGTATAAGTTCTGCATAATATTGTCCATTTATTGTGGCACCTTTCTGAAGGTAATCAATGAGCAAAATGCCCTTTGAATCCCAAAAAATTGATCCCATCACCTTGTTTGCCGATAAACTGGGTTTCGCTCTCTTTGGAGGTGCAGAACCACGTTCTAACCATTGTCTCGACTGTTGTTTAATTACGGGTGTACTGTAGTGTATCCAAGTTTCATCGCAAGTAATAAATCGCATACAAAAATCAACCGGATTCCGCTTATAGAGGTCCAAATACTCATTAGAAATGCGCAAACGAGTGAACTTTTGATCAGTCGTAAGCAATCGCAGCACCCATCTTGCCGAAAGCTTGGAAAGGCTCAATTCTTTCGTTAAAATGTGGTGTACGCGTTCTGTTGAAATGTTTACCATGTCTACTATCTCTCTCACTTTGAGTCGTCGAGCTTGCGTAATAATACTATGGATTTTTGTAATCATTTCCTTAGAAGTCACGATTTTGGGTGCTCCAGAGCGCGTTTCATCAACACAGCTTGTTCTACCACGTTTAAATTCATTTACCCATCTACTTATTGTGGCGGATGTTGGAGCAGATCCACCTAATGTTTCTCGTAATTCATCTTTTATTTCGGTAGGTTTCATACCCTTAATTACGAAGTATTTAATTACCGCACGATTCTCTGCTTTTTCCATTTTAACAAAACGACGTATTGCTTCTTTTTCAATCAGCTGTCAAAAATAAACTAATCAACCGATTTATCTAAATATCGGAATATAAACATATAAATAGGCAACCTAAATTACAGTGCATTTGTTTTACCAATTAGAGCGCCACCTATGTGTTATTCTCGCTACTTGTCAAACTATCCTCGTATAAACGTATTTTAATTTAAAAATATCGAATGTTGAATATTTATTAATGTATTTTCATTCATAAAAAAATACTCGATTCTCGCTGACGGGTATAATATTCATTGGGCTATCTCTTTAAAGCATTATTTACCTTTAATACTTACTGTAAACAAAAATGAATGAATACATAAGCCTGACATAAGATGAAAGGGAAGTAAAAGGAATAAAGAACATGAAGCAGCTTAATCATTGACTTGAATAACAATTTAAATTTAAAATGGTAGGAAATTAAGAAGTAGCATTTTTTTCGCTTGAAATAAAGAGGATTTTCCAATAAAGGAACGGCGCCTACATCATTTTTAATTTAGCTTTAATAAATTAACTTAGCGAACAGGTTTATTTAACAATTAAATTTTACAGTTAAAAATTTGGTAGGAAGGAGAAGCAAAGGAAACATTTTTAACAGACACCAAATTAAATTGAATTAATTCAATTTTTTTTTTCCTACCAAATTAAAATATATATTTGCAAGGTGTATTTACGATGTCAAAACTAGGTCAGGTTAAAGTAATTGATGGAATTCCATTGTCTCTTTCTTCGTTATGACGTATTTCGTCTTATTACACAATAAAAAGGAAAACTCCACCTCTTGCCTTTCCTGAAATTCCTTTCGATAAAATTCTTTAAGTTGGACAATACAAGAAAAAATTCTTTGACGCATGCCTAAAATCTCATTTTTTTTGGAGTATTATCGGATGTACAACGTCAAAGGAATTTACTTATCGTTTCCGCCTTTGTTAGTTACAAATTGGATATCATTATTTAAATCGTTGAAATATTAATATTTAATTTAGAAAAAAATAAATACCAGCAAACGCGAAAAAATAATATGGTAACAACCGTCCAATACAGTACCGCACAATCAAATTAAAGCCGTCATATAAATTCAACTTTTTGGTTTTATTTTCATAAGAAATAAGACAAAATAACGACTGTTTATTAATATTATTATATAAAGATGAATATATATTTTTAAATAATATAAATTAATAATTCGTTAAGCCACTCTTTGCTTTGATCGTGTCGGCAATTCTTCTAGGGCATGCTTCTGATATGTAACGCAGCTAATTCCTTCAAATCCAGATTATTGCCCCCATATCTTCAATATTTTGCTTTGAAACACTCAGGAGATGAATAAACAATCCGTTTTAAACTATTCCAGATATTTTCGATTGGGTTTAGGTCTGGAGAGTTGCCTGGCCACAGCAAGACCTGCAATTGACTGTCAGAAAACAAGTCTTTCATTGATTTTGCTCTGTGGCATGGTGCACCATATTGCATAAATTTGTAAACATCTTCAGAACTTAAAGAATCAATGTATGGAATTAGTATTGCACTGTACTTGGTTCATTGTATCCGCGACATAATCTAGCTCCTTCCCTGGTATGCAAGGCGAAATCTTAATAGCTGGCCACGGCAAGACCTACAAATTGCTGTCAGAAAACACATCTTTTATTGATTTTGCTCGGTGGCATGGTGCGCCATATTGCATAAATTTATAAACATCTTCAGAACTCAAATAATCAATGAATTGAATTATTATTGTACTGTACTTGGTTCATTGTATCCGCGACATAATATTAAGGCCCCTAGCTCCTTTCCTGGTATGCAAGGCGAAATCTTAATAGCTGGCCATGGCAAGATCTACAAATTGCTGCCAGAAAACAAATCTTTTATTGATTTTGCTCTGTGGCATGGTGCACCATATTGCATAAATTTGTAAACATCTTCAGAACTTAAAGAATCAATGGATGGAATTAATATTGCACTGTACGTGGTTCATTGTATCCGTGACATAATACAAAGGCCCCCAGTTCCTTTCCTGGTATGCAAGGCGAAATCTTAATAGCTAGCCATGGCAAGACCTACAAATTGCTGCCAGAAAACAAATCTTTTATTGATTTTGCTCTGTGGCATGGTGCACCATATTGCATAAATTTATAAAGAACATCTCCAGAAGTTAAAGAATCGATGTATGGAATTAGTATTGAATCGATTACGGATTTTTACAGTACTTAGTTCATTGTACCCGTGATAATACAGAGGCAGGACCAAATCATAATAGCTGGAGGATTTTTAACTGTTCTAATCACTGCAGTTTCGTGGTAACACTCTTGTGGTGTTCCGACGAAGAAGAAATTTTACGTTAGCGCCTCTAAGCGCGAATACAACACTGAAAAGACGAAATATTCATTAAATTTTTTAATTTATTAAATAAAATAATGATGCATCCATTCCTAATCTTCAGCCTTAAGCATTTTATTCTGTTTTGACAATTCTCTCGGTAAATCTGGGTTTCTTTCGTTGGCCGGCGACTATAACTATTTTTCTCGTGTATTCTTTAGATATTTTTTAATCAAAACAAAAATGAAAATAAGAAATATAAGCGTCCTCAATAACAAAAACCGAATAATTTTAAAGTTGTACATACGTACAAGAATATTTCGTTGATATTTCTTGTGGACAAATTCTACTTGAAACTTAAAGTTTCAAAGTAACACATAGAAAGACAAAGATTATATCAAACCACGATAGGATTTGAGTATTGAAATATATTGTTTTGCTTGTATATTGTTATGAAGCGTTCTTAAG
The DNA here is from genome assembly GCA_031893035.1 of Dermolepida albohirtum. Lineage (NCBI taxonomy): Eukaryota > Metazoa > Arthropoda > Insecta > Coleoptera > Scarabaeidae > Dermolepida > Dermolepida albohirtum. The sequence continues at coordinate 44,504 of JAVIWB010004897.1, read as the reverse complement.
TTCCTGCTTCTAGAAGTCGTAGTTTCTCTTTGCAACATATATAGTGCATATATATATACAGTGAATGACTAAAGTCTACATGCAACTACATTTTTATTTAGTTTTCCAAAAATCTGCAATAAATAGAAATACCAATAATCCAATTTCCTTTTATTTTCCCTTTTATACGTAAAAATATAAAAATTAGATTATTTCATTCGCTTTATAACGTAAAAACTTGCAAATTGTTAAAAAAAATCTATGACAAAAGTCTACATGCAGCTTACACAAACAATGGAAGCAGTGAAAAAGTACAATCTTTTTAATTTACATATGAGTTATACTTCTTTCAAATCACATTTTAGTTTTAATTTTGTTCATGTGCTGGTTGAACGTAGAAAATAATGGGATCGGGAAAAGAAATTTCGTTTGACCTCAGAAAATTAGTTTTAAAATACAGACAGGAAAATAAATCTTATGGAGAAATCGCCAAATTATTAAATTTAAGTCGAGCCACAGTACAAGCAATTGTTCAGAACTACAACAATACTGGTTCTTTTAAGAGCAAAGCGCGATCAGGCCGTCCAAAGAAGCTTTCTAGAAGGGATATTAGTTTAATTTTAAGGGAAGTCAGTAAAAATCCCAGAGTTAGTGCACCTAAATTATCCGAACATATTGCTCACGTCTCCAATAAGAGCGTTCACCCAAGAACTGTCAAAAGAGCACTCAATGACAATGGGTTTTTTAGCAGAACACCGCGTAAAAAGCCACTGATATCAGAAAAAAACCGCCGCCTTCGCTTGGAATTCGCACGTGCCCGTATTAATAAAGACATGGATTTCTGGTCCAAAGTTTTATTTACGGACGAATACAAGTTCAATATTTTTGGAAGTGATGGTTGCGCTAAAGTATGGAGGAAAAAAATGCCGCTTTGCAGTTTAAAAATTTGATACCAGCTGTTAAGCATGGCGGGGGTAACGTTATGGTTTGGCGAGCTATTGCTGCATCTGGCGCTGGAAATATGGCATTTATTCCAGGTAATATGGATCGATTTCAGTACAAAACCATACTAGAAGAAAATTTGAAGGCATCTGTGGAATGCTTAGGGCTTGGGGATGGTTGGATTTTCCAGCAAGATAATGACCCTAAGCATACTGCTTGGGTTGTTAAGGAATGGCTTCTTTATTATGCGCCCAGGCAACTCAACACACCTCCCCAAAGCCAGGATTTAAATCCAATAGAGCATGTTTGGGAGCTTTTGGAGCGCAAAATTCGACAGAGCCATATTAGTGATGTCAAATCATTAAAGCAAGCACTGACGACGCGTGGAGCAAACTGACCCAGGAGGAGATGACTAGTTTGGTTTCATCAATGCCACGGCGTCTGCAAGCTGTGACAGACAATAATGGGGGGCCAACCAAATATTAAAAATTGCTTAAATACTCAATGTATTTAAATGTTATTAGTTATATAATATTAATACTAAACTGTATATAGACTTTTGTCATACAATTTTTTCTTGTTTTGCGATTTTTTTTTGTTTTAGAAGAAGTGAATTAATTTATGTTTTATATTTTATGAACAAATATAATTCCTAAAAAAACTGTATCATTAGTTTTTTTAATAAATGCATATCGACTGGGAAACATGACAATATGACGCTGCATGTAGACTTTAGTCATTCACTGTACATTCAAAATACAAAAATCCCAATAGCCCAATCCAAGCTATATTTTTAGATAAATTTGTTTTCTCTTTTTAAAAATACGTTTCTTTAGGTATATATGTACACATACTACTACATGAAGGTTAACGATGTACACGAAAATATATCTGTCGAGTTCATGTGGGATAATTTTTACGCCATGCAAACAAAACATTGGCAGTCGGAGCACGTCTATGATTCATAACATAATTGTGCAATTATGTGTTATTTTATGAGTAACGTACAGTCAGTGTCAACAATGAGATTACATATTTAAAAATAATAAAAAATTTTAGATTCATTAGCAACAATATGACACTTTTTGTTTTATTATACATATTTTTTTTATTTAGTAATAATTATTTACATATTTACAAAGATTTTAGCAAAAAATAACGAAATTTCAATTCAACACGAGCGAAAAATTAAATAAAATTAAATGTTACTCCATTTTGGCACTGCCGATTAACGTTTTACACAATTGCAAAGACGTGTGTTTATATTACATTAAGTGATTATTAAATTAAATATTTCAGAGTTTTAGTATTTGGTATGGCCGCCCTTTGCATCTACCATACATTGTAGTCGCTTCTGCATTGAACCAACCTACTTTTTGAGATCATAATCGCGCGGTATATTCTGCCACTCATTTTTTGATCAGACCTCGTAGCTTATTAAATTTTATTGTGCAAACTCATTATTGACATACTGTATATGTAAATATGTTTCTGTGTTACTCGAATTTCATTTACAGCATCTTATTAATATTACATTTGCTCTATTGATATGATGATTAACATAAAAAGTTTCGCACCAAATCATCACATTACCTTAAGCTTCCTAATTATGAGAATAATTTTGATTATAACTAAAATAAGTTCGTCACTTTCATCAAGCATTCTAAACTGGCATTAACATAAGATAATCAAAAGGTATGTCGCCGAAACTATTACTTAAAATATGAAATCTCAAGAATTAAAATTATGTCAACGAAATTAAATATTCGTTAGAATATACTGCGTAAAATGCAGTGTGAAATTTCTTTCCACACGTTTTCCAATTCTTCGCTATTTTGTGGAGTGAAGTAAATATTTACGTTCTTTTGAACATTGTCCAATCGGCGAGATAGAGAATGCAGTTGTTTGAAGCTTTTTGTTATCAAATCGAAAACGTAAACAAGTTCGTGTTCTATTTGAATTGCATACAATGCACACCATTGTTCGTGTTTTTTTTTAATACGACACATAAAAGTTCTTTTTCTAGTTTCATATCGTTTCGGCTCGACCTAGAAATATAGAACGAATATGTGATTTAAATCGTCAACCTTACACATTCATGTTTTGCTCAACTCAAACGAATGTTCTCTATAATACCTACAATTTATATTTCTGTGAATAGTTTGAAAGCATATTGTTTTCTTTATATTTTTATATACATTTGATTTTCCGTTAGATTGGAAAACAAATCGCCATGCTCAAAATGTTTTGCTTTAAATTCTACAATCACATTCGAAAGAACGAATTTTCGCAATCATTTGAAAAAAAATGTATTTTAAGGAAGGATTATTTCTAAAATAGTGCTTAAAAACCGTTGCAGCTAAGTAATCTATCATCAGTTGCAGTTAAGTAACGGTGGCACAAAAGTAATGTCACAATTTGAACTGAAAAAAAAGCTCTGTTTTCATAAAAAGTTTATTTGAAAGTGTAAAATTTATGATATTAATTGTAAAAAATTATATCGCTCAAGTGGCCACCTCCCGAGTTGATGCATAATTGCGCTCGTTTAACGGCATTTTCAATTGTTGCTCGCAAAACATCTGGCTTCGAATTGGCGATTTCTTCTTCAATGTTAGCTTTCAAGACTTGCAAGGTTCGCAGTTTGTTGTGGTAAATGCGAGATTTTAAAAAGTCTCACAGGAAGAAGTCTGGTGCTTTTAGATATGGCGATCTGGACGGCCAGTTCAAATCTCCAAAACGGGAGATCACTCGACTGGAAATCTCAAAATCTCCATCGTCGCCCGGGCTGTGTGAGCGGTTGCTCCGTCCTGTTGAAACCAACAATGATCGAGACTCAGTGCAGCAACTTGCGCTAGTTTAGTCTGTAACGCTCACCATTTACGGTTAGGATGGTGCCATCGGCGTCTTCAAAAAAATAAGGGCCAATCACTTTTTCACAGTAAATGCCGCACCAAACAGTTACTTTGAGAGGATGCAGTGGGTCTTCATACATTTCATGTGGATTCTCTGTGCCCTAAAAACGCAAATTTTGTTTGTTAACGTAACCACTTAAGTGGAAATGGGCTTCGTCGCTCATTATGATTTTTGATACGAAATCATTCTCTTCTTGTACCAAGTTTAACAGAGTATGGCAGTAAGTTAACTTTGTCCGACGGTCAGCAGCCAGCAATTCGTGAATAGTTTGCGCTTTGAAGAGAAACATTTCCAAATCTTTCATCAAAATTCGTTGCAACGAACGTCTGTTGATGTCTAATTGTATGCATCGTCGTCTCGTTGATGTTTGTGGATTCTCTCTGACATCGTCGGCAACAGCAGCGATGTTGCACGAGGCGCTCAGCCAAACGCTTAATTGTTCGCGCACATGGAACAGGACGACGAGGAAAACGACGACGAAATTCACGCTGCGCTAAAACAACAGATTGAAAATTTGTCAATTAACGGGGACAATAACTCCACGTTCTTGAGGTGTGTATCGGTCCATGGCTTGTTGACAACTAACTCTCTATATATCTACATCATAAATGTCAAAGCACAGTGACATTTGGCGGCATCTGCAAAAATGGCAGCCAATTCAAATTATGACATTACTTTTGCGCCACCTGTTAGTACACTCAATAGGACACTGAAAAATATCGACTTCAATTTTTGCAGACTCTAAACAAGTGAGGAAGGTCTCCACCATCAGTATGGATAAAAATAGGCTCAAAAAAGAGCAAATTACATCCACAAAAATTAATTCCATATATCTTTATTAAAACGAGCCTCCTTCACAATACATAGCGTGAAATAATTCTTTGGGTTAAGGTTTATAATCCATATCGAGCATCTAGAAATGTTGGGTTCTTCTCATAAATTAACTTTACATGAAGACATGTATTGAAAGTGTAGAAAAATATTTTGGAAAATGTCTAAATTTCTAATAATTAATGCAACGCCTTCTTTTAATATATTTATTTTTTTTGATTTAAAATAAATATGAATTAAATTTATCACCGGAATCTCCAGTAATATAAAGTGCAATTAACATAAAGTACATAATACAACAACCATTAAATAATAATTTAGGGTAGATAAGATAATCCCGACAAGTAAAGAGACCCTTTAGTTGTTTACCCTCGTGTCAGATACAATGTACATACTTTACTAAATAACATTAACCTAGAAATAGCATTAATCAGTGTATACATACGTTGAGTGGTTCCTTTCTGCTTTCTATGTGATGAATATTCTACAACTTGTTTGTTTATATTCATTTATACAAATACTTTAACGACACTCTTGTGTTATGTTAAAATCTTACATTTTTCCAGGTTTCTTTTTACAAAAATTGTTATATTTAACTTTGTTCAAATTTATAATTAGAATTCCATATTTTAATGTTGATTTTGAAAGAAATTCGGTCTTCCACAAGTAACTATTTCAGAAACACTAATGCTTTCGAAAATACTCACCACCTTGACACCCTGTAATTGGCAAATTTTCAGGCTATAAGCTATTACTACGTCAGCTTTTGTAGTGTTTTACGATCTCTGGAGGGTATTTCAATTAAACTCCGTTCTTCCTGCGAAGTAATTCCTGTGGAGCTTAACCACGGAAAGGATTTTGGAGTGACGCAAATTTCTAGGCGTTGTCTTCCACTAAATATTTCGCATATCAGTCAGTGAGCTTTGAAAAGTGTTCCTTGAAAAGAAATAGTAAGTTTGGTGAAACAACGACTTTATTACAGGCCACGTATTTGTGCAATTCAGAGAAATAATGTTGACCATAATTCTCATTCACCTCATCTCATTCAACAGCGCCCGATAGTACGCCATATAAGTCTACTAGACAGTTTTATAAACTTCACTGAAATATTCTGTGATTTGAGAATGTTCCATATCCGTGTAGAAAGTTCTACAAACTACGGGAATGACCTAGACTAGATGTTGAAGAAAGTTCGTCCTATTAGTTTCGAAGGCGTTTCTAGAATATTCCAGACCGTTATGTCTGTCCGTGTTCGCAGGAGTGCCTCAACGCACACTTGGGGAACCCCTGCCGTAGGAAAACAGTCAGTGCCAGCTTACTATCCTGTGGAACACTTGCATTTCGAAGAAATATTTCTCTTGCTTGACTACGAAAATCGTTCCAGGTAAATACAATATTTCATAGTCTCTGTATCGGGCTAACATGACACACGTTGTTGAAGACTTGAGTCATAATAAACAATATAGTTTTTCCTCCTCTGTTCATGCGTTTGTGATTTAGAATTAAATAGAAACAATTTGGTACGTAGACTTCCGCGGTCGTGGTCCATGCTATCTGCTTCTGGGTTTCCGGGCTGGAACCGCGTCAATTGTATGTCTGCCGACGTTTCGTACCCATTTGTATGGGACATCTTCAGGGCTGAACTACTGCACTGAAACTGATGTAAGTCGATGATGGACGGATTTATATATGAATAATGGGTCATGGGTCAATGGAGCGTTACGGTTGCGGTTGGGTAGTTTGGAGATGCAGGATTGCCAGGCGTTGTGTAGGGGGTAGCCATCATCGCGGTTAAGATTATTGGGGTGCTTAAAGATCTCTATAGTTTCACGGATTTTGCGACCATAGAAATGGTTAGTGCGGGATAGGATCTTGGTCGAATTAAACTGAATAGAAGTAAATAGAAACAAATTTACCAGACGGAATTAGGTTTCTCTCTTCATCTATTGATTTCAGTATCTTTGGGTGCCAGTCACGTACTTTAAAGTTTTTAAGTAAATTCTACGGAATTTCCACAATAATATTTAACTATTTGGACTTCCTCGATGATGCTTGCATTAGGTATGTTAATTGTATTAGTGCGGTACGTACATTTTTTCTTTCTAAATAAATTAAATCAAAACGGTTTTTCCTATTTTGTAAATTTCATTTTAAATCGTCGATCTCGTGTACTGTAAGCGAATTCAAATATGAAGACGAAGGAGTTCCCAGTGTCGCAAAATGTTATTGGTTTAACCCTCGTAACTCGGGATTAAGCGTCGAAGACCTTTTCTTAACAGATTTGTGTTTTGGATTTCTAGCAAGTCGGCGCAAAGAAGACTTTATGTATTTGGTTATATGTAAAGCCAAAATAAAGTAATAGATTACAAGATTTTGATAGACGCAACTGTAAGCGAATGGCGACCGATAGTGTCGTGAAGTCCAAGAGGTAGGGGGTTGTATCGGCAACGCGCGACGAGTGAGAAAGGGAAAAGTATAAGAGAGATAGACGGGGTGTTTGCCCAGGAGCAGCTGCCCTGCTATCGCTACCCCCGATAGGCATTCAGTTCTGTGCTGTCTTTCCTGACAAACAGTATTAAAAACAAAACTCTCCTCACAATACTGTGTACGTATACCAATAACATAGATAGATACACATATATATATAAAGTATATATATATATGTGTATACTTTTGTAAAGGCAAAGCACAAAAGCTCACTTAATGTAATATTTTAACAGCACTAAAAGCTAAAACACACAGCACATGTTTTATTATTTATGTCACAATTTTTTAAATATTTTTCCCAAAAAAAAAAAATCAAAAAATTAATTTTCGATTATATGTAACTCACTATTTTTTCTTTTAATTAATAGATACATTTTTTGATTCACATTAAAGTTATACAAATTGCACTGCATCTATATTTCTACACAGAACGAAGCATCACGTTGCAAGGTAATTTTTTCTTTAATTAATCTTGATCAGCTTGTTCTCTACATGAGTTAAATCGGACGTCTCTATTCCAAACTCATTTAGCAACAAGTTGAACTTAATTTTTGTGTATGCTGGCTGTAGATGTACTTTTATATATTAGTTATATCGCCAATAAGATGATTTTTTCCCAACTTTATTTCAAATAAAATAACTTTTCTTGCATGAATAACTTTTTCTTTTTTTCCATAAATTTATCAACAAAATAATTTCTTTCTCTTTCTCTGATTTTGTAGAGTTTAAGAAGATAATAACTTCGGTAACTCTCGATATTAATTTATTGAATGGGGATGAAGTAATTCAAATTAGTTCAGAAAGTTTTGCGTTCGCCGTTTTGAAAGAGCGTATTCCCGCGCGACAAATGTATTTCTTTTAATGTATTTCTAATCGTTTCTCAAACTAATTACAACTTCGCTGAAAGTTTCTGAACTTAATTTGGTTAAATAAATTTGAAAAATAATTCAAAATATGTGTGTAGTGAATATTTCTTTAATAAAAAAAACTGTTTTTCATACGCAATTAAAAAAATCGAAATATATTCGAAAGAAATAGTTCTTAATAAGAGAAATTATTAAATACTGAAAATATTTTTGAATAATAAATCTTTCGAATGCATATTTTAAGAATATAATTAAAGATATACTCGAAAGAAATATTTCTTTAGTTAAATAAGAATGTAAAAAATATATTTTAAATTTAAAAATTCTTTAAAATAATCGGAAAAAATATTTCTTAAAAAATCTTTTGAATTTTTATAAAGTAATTAAGTAATTTATTTGAAAGAAATGTTTCTTCCTTAAAAAAACTCATTTAAATATAGAATTTAAAAAATAATTCAAGATATATTATTATTATAATACATGTATATTTTTTAAATAAAAATATTTAAAAATATTTAAATTCGATAACGAATTATAAACTGGAGCGTTTTGTTTTTGGCCAAATTTGGCGAAGAGAAAAATCGAACAATCGAAAAAAAATATCTAATATTTTCGTCACACTTAAGGAAAGAAATAGGTCGACAGAGGTTTAAAAAGTAAAAAAGGAAAAGAATTTTAAGCGCTCTGAAATTATAATTCTATATGCGCCCCGATCTATTTTTTAGTATTTCAAAAAATTACAGAATTTAAATTTGCGAATATTCAAAATCATATTTACAATTTAAGCTAATTTAATTTTAAAATATGGGTCTCTTAATAAATAATTATTTGACTACAAAAAAAAGATGAATAAAGAAGCGAAGAAACTGTTTCTTAAGTTTCGTAATTTATATATTTTTTTAATACAAATTTATATAAATTTATAAAATGGATATTATAAAGTTACCAAAGTGTAAACCTAAATTTGAATATTCAGATGTGGACCAATATTTTATTAGGTCGCCACTTGAATAAATATAAAATAATATAAATAGTTTAGTTGAAGAAAATGTACCTGTGCCTACTGCTATTGTTTTATTGAGTAATAGTAAATAGTAAACGTCTTCAGGATCTACTAATTCGTTTGATTATGCAATGTAAAATAAGGATTTAATGTTGGTAGAGAATAGAACCTTCCTTTATTCTTCCTGTGTGGGTGTTCCACTATCCGTTGGCCGAATTCTTGTGTGATATTGTTAGCCATTTCGATAGGCCCCGAAATGTGAAATTCGTGACCCCATTTTCCAAAACTATTCTCTATCTACAGCGAGTTTGCAGCCATAAATGACTGAGGCATATGGGCATTGATTCCGAGTCAGAATAAAAAAAATGTAATTTTGTTTTCTTTTCTTTTTTAAAATGTTGGTTATCTTGTTATAATTATAAATTTTATTCTTTTTTATTGGGAGTTTCGATTATTAGTATAATAAAAGATTTAATTTTTCGTAGTGACATTTCAAGGGAGAAGATCCCCCTTTTACAAGTTATTTATTTTTTTATAACATTTTTTTTATTATCTTTTTTAAAAGAAAAAACCTTCATCCTATATATTTTTTTGCTATAATATTATAGAATTTACAATCACACTAGCATTTTGACAATAACTTTTAAAGTATGTGTTTGTTTAAAGACTTGATATTTGACAATGATCAAATCTTCAGACAAACACAGAAGAACAAAACAGTTATTAAAGTTAATTTGGTACCTAGACTTCCGCGGTCGTGGTTCATGCTATCTGCTTCTGGGCTTCCGGGTTGGAACCGCGTCACTTGTGTATCTGCCGACGTTTCTTACCCATGTGGATGGGTCATCTTCAGGGCTGAACTACTGCATTGAAACAGTTTCAGTGCAGTAGTTCAGACTTGAAAATGTCCCATACGAGTGGGTACGAAACGTCGGCAGTTATACCAGTGACGCGGTTCCAGCCCGGAAGCCCAGAAGTAGATAGCAGTTATTAAAATTGTTAAAGATTCAGACTGTTTTATTCTTCTGTGTTTGTCTGAAGACTTGACCTTTAACAAAGATCAAGCCTTCAGACAAACGGATATGTTTAAACTTAATGTTAAAAATGCTTGTGCAATTGTAAATTCTGCAATCTTAAAAAGTATATATATATATATATATATATAATAAAAAAAGGTTGAAAAAGGGATCTCCTCCATCGAAACATCGTTACTAAAAATGAAAAATGTTTTATTATTCCGATTGTCGAAACTCCCAATAAAAAAGAATAAAGTTTATAATTTAAAATTGTTGATAATAGGTACAAAACGCAATTTTTTAATTTACTCTCGCTTACCCCTATTTTGCATAAGCAAAATTATATGTAATTATTAATAATTATATATAATATTTATAAAAATATTATAAGTAATATTTACAATAATATATTTTATTAATTATCTAGAAAAATTTATTAAATTTAAAATATATTAGTTCTTGTTTTTCAGAAAAAAAATATTTACAATATATTTTCAAAAATTGCACATTAAATTTGATTTAAATCGAAATATTCCATTCGTCGAAGCTTTGTTCTAAGTACGTAAGTTCTTTGTTTTTGTGTATCTTGTTTGAAATTATAGGAAATTCTTAATAAGGGATACAAAATACCCTTTTACAATCTACTTTTGTTTTATTATTATTTTATCTATAATATTATAATTATTACATATGAAAATTTGTTAAATTAAAAATATTTCTAAATTAATATATATTAATTTCTATTCTTTCTAAACAAATATTTAAAATATCTTTTATTTTTATACAGTTTCTTAAAATTGTAATTTATTTTGTCGCCCTATTTTTTTGATTAAACTATTCCTTAATTCAATATATACCTAGTCCTGCCATAAATGCTGATATAAAGGTTTTTAAGTACAAAAAGAAAATTGCAAGTTGGATTTAAATTATTTTTTGATAGTGTATTTTGGCAATGGTAAGCTACAAAATACAATGCAAATTACTCGAAATGGCCGCCATTTGCCTTAATACAACGCCGAAGTCTGCAGGGCCACTCATCAATCGCTGTACGGACGATATCCATGGGAAAATTGTCGACTGCTTCTGTTAACGCTTGCTTCAATGATTCCAGGTTGCGATGGGGTCTTCTACAGACCATGCCTTCTAATATTGACCACAGTTTGTAGTCGAGCGGATTTAGGTCTGGGCTTGCTGACGGCCAATAGTCAGTACCAATAAACTCAGGTACATGATTTTCAAGCCATTGCTGAGTTGTTTTGGCTTTGTGAGCGGGCGCAGAGTCTTGTTGGAATATCCATGGTTGGTTTTGGAACATGGTGTAGTTCAGGAGCTCCACTACATTGCTTAAAATGTTTCGTTGATAGTTTTTGGCCGCTGTTTTAACACCTTTTTCATAAAAATGCAAGGAAGTGACACCGTCATAGGATACTCCCCACCAAACCATCACTGAAGCAGGAAAATGACCTCGCTGAATCCTTGGCACCACTTCACTAGCTTCCTTGGAGGACCGTGCATATACCCTATCATTCTGCTTGTTAAAAGTTTCTTCCACGGTAAAAATTTTTTCATCAGAAAACAGAATTTTTTTGTAACGCTCTTTGCCGTACAACGATATCAGGTGTCTGCATTTTTTCTTCCTATTCTTTTTTAATTCAACGTTAAGCCGCTGTCCTGTTTGTCGTTTAAAAGCTCCAAGTCCTAGGTCTTGTTTAATGATACAGCTCATGGGTCTCGGAGCAATACCCATTTCACGAGCCATGATTTTCTGTTTGCGGACAGGATGTCGATTGATGCGGGATCTCACAGCATTGATGGCCTGTGGTGTACGAACTATGCGAGGCCTGCCAGATCTTTTACGGTCGATTACATTTCCAGTATCAATGAATAACTTAACAGAACGATATACAAACACACGCGGAATATTTAATGGTTTCAGTAAATCAAAAATACGGGCTCTTTCTATTCCACACTTATGAAGTGCAATAACCGCAATACGGCTCTCTTTCTCCGACCATCCCATAATGACGACTCGTGCTATATTGAAATTGTTCGGCACTTTTGTAAAGCATATATCAAATGTCAGAACTGCCAACATAAAATTTCTGTGCTTTCAAGTTATCATCTGCAAAAAGGTGCGTTTACACTTGTATCAATACTTATGGCAGGACTAGGTATATAAATAAATACTTTGTCTGAAATATTTCTTAATAATTATCATAATAATTAAATAAATACATTAATACATTGATTCTTAATATTCTACAACGAGGAACTTCTGGGAAACAGAGAAAATGAAATTTATTCGCTACTGGTGAGATTATTCTACAGTTTTATCGACGCTTCAATTCAAACTTAATAAAAAATGGATGACCTAACAAGAAGTAACATTTTTAACATTAACTGTCTTTATAATATTAATTTCCTTTTATGTTACATGTTTTTAACAAATTATGTACGTGCAAATAAGGAAAAATTATGTGTTTGTCATCGCAAAATATATTTTTTATTGGAAAAAAGTGTAAAATACATGTACTGTAACTGTAAATTGTAATGTAATTTGTTATTAAATTTTTTTATCACATTTCATACATTCATTTCATAATTCTTATGCTCCTTCCTTCCTTCCTGACGGTATTTTTTACATTAATACTACATTTATTTGCTCCATCTTCATGTAATAATAAGCATTGGTTACTAATGCACAATCCCTAAAGACATCCTATTTCAATCTTTTTCATCCTTTTCTATCAACATTTTCAACTTTTTATCATATTCCTGGTCTCTGTATTATTTCAACAATCAAATATCCAGGACTTCAAATTACTGTTTTCAGTTTTTGACCACATTGTTGATCTTCAAATTCGGTCCACAACTACCTAAGCCTATCATGTTCCTGCATTTTGCTTAATTATTCCTTCTTTCCTCATGATTGTACCTAAACCAAGTCTTCTACACTCTACGATCAAGAATAATTGACCTCTTCATCAACTACAAGTTGCCATGTTATTATCATTGCATCAACATTATAAGGCTTTTTAATTCTATATCATTAGTAAATATATCAGTTTTCATAAAACATCCTTAATCTACGATTCATGCTATGATTACCTAAACCTGTGACGCTTCTTTCTTCTTGATGATTGTTAATGCAACAACTTTATAATCATACAAAACCCTGTTTTCTTCATTCAATCAGGAACTATTCCTTATTAACTACTTAAGCCTTTCATGTTTCTCTCTTCGTATGACTGCTAACGCAACATTATAATTTAGGTAAATTTTAATGGAGACTCTGGTTATTAATCATTTAATCATTTCCACAATAATTTTCGTATTCTGTATACGTATTTCGATAATTAATGTGTAAGTAATTTGTCGCAAAGACAAAGTCCATAATAGATTCACAAGTATTCAAACTCAATTCGCTTCTTTCTATACTATCAACAATCATATTTATAATTTTCATATTACTTCCATGTTCAAGTTTTGGAAACTGGCTAATCTAAGCATATTTTATTCCGTTCTTCCCGTAATTTCACAAACATTTAAACTCGGTCATCTTCAGTCCATTCCACCACATATTTCAGCATTTTCGTCGTCTTTTTGACATTACTTTTAAAATCGACTCCATTTCATAATCTTAATCCTTGTCTTCATCCCTTCCATGGTAATTTCGATCTTTCGATCCGATTCTTCTTTTCTTCATTATTTTTATGTTAAAATTTTTGTTCCTAATTGTTTTAATGACTTAAATCTATGATTACTCAAAAGCTTTATTTATTTTGCGTCCTGATGGTTGCCAATGAATCAATTGTTCCATTAGCAACCTACACTTTTTTAAACATTTCATTCTCCAGATTTTGAACAATTTCATGTCGTTTATCCCAATACTCTACCCTTGTACTCTCACCTCATGTTCATCTTTTTAACACGTTTGCTGCGGATGGTTGCGTCGTCATAATTTAAGTGTGAATCAATCGAAGAGCAAAAAGATACATATGTGAATTAAAACATTTTTTTTCTGTAATGGGCAGCGTAATAAGTTAAAAAATATTAGCTGATGTAACATATGAATTGGAGCAGATTAATTAACGTGTGCGACCAGCGTTAAATGATTTTTTATATTTCATGGACTCTGACGGAAAACCACAAATACTGGATTGATATATAAAAAAAATTTCATTATTATTTTATTTTTATCGTCCTATCAAAGATTGAAATTATTGTAGATCAAACAAGAGTTTGACCGTATCGAAATAATGGTAATACCTCAAAATTTTAAATTGATTTAATGTAAATGCCATCTGTTAATATTTATATAAGAGATATCGTATTTGTTTTGCGATAATTAAATTGACTCCTAGCACAATCTTGTTAATACTAAATTACCGTCAGTAACTACATATATATTTAACGCGTGGTAGCTTGATGAAGCGTGAAAATTGTTGATGCGAAACATTGGCAAAAAAGGTAATAATGAACTACTAAATATAACCAGTGTTTGTTGGATTTTCAACCTTCCTTCTCGGTTCATATATATTACCTGATTCAATAAAGAAAAAAGAAATTAAGAGAATTTCCAGACTTCTCAGAATTAATACCGAACGTTTTCTCGATTTGTCTATCTCGCCTACGCCGTTCTTATACGATCTGAGAGAGCGCACTGCGTATAATAAGTTCTTGTAGCGTAAAAATCTTTCCAGTTTGTGGGCACGTTTTTCAGAAAATCACCCCATAACTCACACATGATTGAACATGCGTTGAATTATGTGATAGGTTATATTATTCTAGTAGTGTTTCAGCCGATCATGAAAATAAATGAATTTATTCACTATTATTGAATCCGTCACATATTCAGCGTCTCCGATTCTTTTACTTCTACCCACATTAGATTTTTCGTTGTATATATTCAGAATAATGAGATTGGATTTATTCTTACGTGGGGTTTTAGGTAAAATAAGTGATTCGCTTTCTAGATAGAACTGAGAAGACAATATAAAATTACAGTAGTGTCCGGTTATAATGAATTACTACTGGCCGCTAAAAATGGTTCATTATAGCCGAAATTCATTATATCTAACAAAAAATAAATTAGTACAAACGATTCTTGTATTGTATACTGATAATTTAAATGAACAAAAAATTATTATTGATTCTTTAAAATAGTCACTAATTTTAGACTGTTTATAAGACAAAGTTACGCAAATATCATTCAAATACATTTCTATATTAGCCAGGCTGTTCAAAATGTTATCTGGAGCTTCATACATTAGTAAAAAATTACGTACATCTATATTTTGCACAACATTTACAATGGGCACTTGCGGTAATGACGCATTAGCAGCACTACCTTCAGCTTCATTATTCTCTTCTTCATTCTCATTGTCACTCGTATTAGTTGCTGATTTTAAACGTACCCAAGCAACAATATCGTCATCTAACAAGGTTTCAGTACACATAATATTCTCATCGATACGCACATAGCCTTCAAAATTAGCATCCATTTCCACAGTTAGAGGTAGACCATCACCATTATTTTCAACATTATCAAGATCAGTTCTCTTTAGCCACTCACTTAACGGGATTTCATCATCGTCATCGAATTTGTTTTGATGCTTAAGAAATCCTGCATGTTTTAAACAATTTGTTATTGTTTTTGCTGTGACGTTTTGTCATGCCATGTGAATACAGTTCACCGCATCAAGAAGACCAATCCGACTGCCTTCTGCACTGCTATTAATCATTATTTTTGAAAGAAAAATTCGTCGATAATTGCTCTTCAAACTGTGGATAACGCCTTGATCCATTGGTTGTAATTTGGAACTGGTATTAGGATGTATAAACACCAATTTAATGAATTTCAAATTCTTTACCTTAGGGTGTGCTGGACAATTGTCTACTGGTAATAGAATTTTTCTCCATAATTCATTATCCCAATCGCGCAATTCGTTACAAAAAATATCTGACGTGATCCATGCTTTTTTATTAGAACTGTATTTTACAGGCAATCGTTTGCCGCGAAAACAATGTGAGTTTTGGGACCAATAATAAGTAACTTCCTTTTTTCTGTGCCTGTAAAATTTGCTGCAACCAAAACCGTGAGCCTTTCTTTTGATAGTTTTCCACCAATGCAACTATCGTCCTTAAATTTCAACGTTCTGTTGGGCATTAGCCTGTATAATAGACCCGTTTCATCTGCATTGAAGATGTCGTGGTCTTCATAATTTTGTCGTATGTTGGGCCATTTATTTTGCAACCAATCATCTACTACTTCCATATTAACTGACGCTGCTTCCCCTACAACTTTTCCACTGTTGATATCGTGGCGTTTTTTAAATCTTTCGATCCAGCTTCGACTACATTTGAAATCTCTATCTTTCACTTTGCTTCCCAAGTCTTCTGCTTTTGTTTGCAGTAAAGCACCGGTAATCGTCGCATTCTTACCTCTTTGCTGAGAAAACCATAACAAAAGTCCTTTATCCACTTTATCGTGAGCTGATTTTCTAATTTTTTTGGCATTAGAATTTTTTTTTCATAATAATTCTTGAGTATTTTATCTCTTTCTTTCCAAATCATACAAACCGTCGACTTGTTTAAATTCAGATTCTTACACACATCAGCTTATTTTAAACCACTTTGTAATGTTTTAATAATTTCATACTTTCTTTCTAAAGTGAAAGCTTTGCGCTTTTGTTTTTGATTATCACTTGGCGCCATGTTTATAAACTCTCAAGCTATAATTGGTAAATACTGTAACACGAACGGACAACGTAACGTGACTAATTTGTGAGATAGACTGAAGGGGAAGGACCGCGTTTTTGATGTGACATTTATTCTATTTAGTTATTTTTTTGGATTCCAGTAAGTTGTTTAGTCCCGTAAAAAGCTATCTGTTGGACTCAATAAAGAGCTATTATTATTATGCTTGTCATTTCCACCGACGCGACAGGTCAGGATCGGTTGTAAGTAAGTAAGGACTTCGAGTACACGTGCTATTATATTCACAATTTAATTTCCGATCTGTCGTTTTGTCAACGCATAACCACAGCTGTTTGTTTTATACTACAGCTTCGATTCTATTGTCGATTGCTTCTCGTAGAGATGGTAGATAGTTATGTAATGCTGTCTGAAATGGTAGCTTCCAGTTGGAATTGTATTTATGCCAGAAAGAAATTTTTCTTCATCTGTAAGTTTAGTGGTAAACCTCATATGATCATTAAAATAAAGATAATATTGCCAAGCCAAGTACCGGTACTAAGTAATAGCGTAATAATATGTATACTCATTGCTTGGGACTATCAACAATTGACGGAAATTGTTTAAATAATCGAAATGTGAATACGTGAATTACCCTGTAGTTCTACCACAGATAGGTTTATAAGCCTTTTTTAAAGGACTTTAAAAATAAATCGTTTTGCAGTTAGATTAAAGGATCGTGATGGCTATTCAATATATTATAAAACGTCTCTTATTAAACTTAAAAAATATTGAAAGACGTAATTACAGTCCAGGTGTTGTGCATGAAGCAGTCGTCCTACTAAAACAAAACTTCCACAATATTGAATCGTTCGTAAAACGTTAAAATAATATTGTTTCGGAGTAATTTTAGATGTCTGTTCTCATTTAAATAACAGTCGATAAAAAACTGCTTGATTATTCCATCTCCGATGACACCAGCCCACGCGTTCAATTTTTGCGGATACTCTGTTTGTATTGGAAAGTTAAAATGTAGATTTTCGCGTAGCCAATATTGGAAAATTACGAATTTACGATGTGGTATACGAGGTGTTGTAATGTAATTTCCAGAAAAAAGCATACATATGGAACGGTACGCGCTTTACATGTATCTACGTTATGATTTAGAAGGAAGAAAAATTCAAAATGAAGCAAATGCGTAAAGGCATTAAGTTTTATTTACTATTTTTGTCCACATTCTCCTTCAGTCCACTTGAACAGTGTTCATGTTCTATCATTTTTGGTATTGATCTTAATTTGAATCCACGGAAATCTTACCTATCAATGGAAATACTTTGGTTTTCAGTATTGATCATCTTTTGAATCCCCAAAAATCTTGTCCACCAATGGAAATATCTTGGCTTTCTTTAGAGGAAGATTTAGAAACATAGTGCAATTGGTTTCATCAGACAAGATCGTGCTTTGTTAAAAAGCTTCAAATTATCACTTGACGTTTAAGATTCGCGACAAACAATATCAATTTATTAATAGCTTCCGAAAATAATTTTCGATGATCCTAGTCATCATGCTTAAATCGCACAACCCAAACTTTTGGAAGGAATATCGTCGACCAAAATTTGTTACATATCAGACAAACTACACATGCTTTTACTCATTTAAAAGACATATTGGATTGTACAAGGAATTTCGAATTGATGCATTTTAGGATTTTCTATTTAAATTGCTTAAATTTAAACTGTTGGGACTTTAAAATCAAATAAGTAAATGTAGTGTTAATGGGCTTGTAGCCTAGAAATCTGTCTCCAATCCCTTCTGTTCGCTATTATTTCTTTCTAGTCCATTATTCACTTTTTCAAGTTCATCTAGTTTTGAAGCAATCTTTTCCATCTCATCTTGGACTGATCATCAATTTTATTCTTCTTTTAACTGGTCTTCTTCTCTTCTATGCACATAGCCTAACTATATCTTATTCGTTGTCCGCTTACAAATTGTATAATTGATACTTCTATACATAATTGGCCTACTTCTTCGTTACTTATTCTTTCCTAATTCCTCTTCCATATTTCTATTTTCTTTTATTCTTTGGACTTCTCCTTTTGTTTAGCAAAACATACGCGAGAAACTGGTAACTCTTATTTATAATTAAGCCTAAAGAATTTGTATTGCTGTCTCTTCGTGAGTGGTATTTTACTACTTGTATCATCTAAGGCCCTCTTAACCAATCATTTTGTTTGGAATTCCCTGGTCTTTCATAACTTCGCATAATTGTTCTCTTGAAAATGAATCGTAGATATGTCAACATGTTTACTATTCGCAAATCAAATGTGGAAATTTATTATTAATCGAATTTCACCTTCTACCAAATCATCTTCCTATGTTTAAAACAAAAATTATTGACAAAGCAGTAAATTATATATCAGACAGGCCATCTTTCAATATTCAAAATTTAATAACCCGGAACTGTATTAATATTGTTTTATTTATGAACTTCCAAGCGCCGAATTCATTTCGTGTTTATAGATTATCAGGAAAATTGCGTGGTTTCTATACTAGAATATAAACGTATTTAATAAGCAACCCTCAAAATGAGATATTTACAGAAATTAAGGTACGTATTACAGTCATTTATCATAAAAGCAGTGACGTACTTTATTTCACCCAGATACTATTTATTACGCGCGTTATGTGTGTATAAATTCTTGCCACTTCAAACCCCTCGAATTATTATCATTAAAATTAAATTCTTTTAACCGTATTATTTCAGATTATCCGACCTAATGCTTGAAACCCTTTAGGGAAATCTGAGCGTAATCCAATTTTCGATAATAGAGTCAGACTACCTATATTAATTTGATATGGTATACAAGCGAGTTTGAGTGAACATAAGCGATTAAATACGCGTATTTAGCATAACGTTATATTATGATATTGTTGTTCTACACGTTTTGCATAATCTTTTAGCACTCATTTTTCCCGAAAATAACTTTATTTTAAAAATAAACGTGTAGTTTATTTTTGGACACGCACAAACACTCGTTATGTGATATTTATAAGTTGTTGATTGTAAAATAATCCCTTTACGTAGAATAATACTCCTGGAATGAGTTAAAATTGTTTTTAATGAACACAATGGAATATATAATTTTGTTTTGGAAAAAACATATTTTGTAGGTGCGTATGTTTTAATAATAAGAGGATAATTGGACTGAAAGATTACAAATGATACAAAAAAACACTACATAAATCTTCTGAATTTTCTTTCCAATAAGGAAATATTTTAAAATCTTATAGCAAAGCGCATTGTCATCATAAAAATGAACTCTTTGACAGACCTTTCCATGTCATTTTTCAGAAATTGCTTTCTTCAACTAATCTAGTAAAAAAATCCATAAAAATCGTCTCCTTCGATTTACAAAAAAAATAGTAACCATTACACCACCCATCGCCTAAGTTTGTTGTGTATCGACCAAAATTTTACTATTTTCTCTTTAGACGCCGCTATAACTTTCAAATCTTATATTAGAAATGAAACAAATATCACCCGTCTCTATAAAAGTTTTTTCTAAAAGATGGTAGTTTGAAACCTCTAATTTAGTCAATCTTATATCCTTCTGAGACAATGTAGTTCCGTTGCAATGGTTCCATTTTCTGTTTTATTTCGTCAAGTACACAAGAAAATAGTAATGAGTCCGGCCCATAACCTGTTTCAAATCTTTATCAATTACTTTCTAAACTTTCCAAATATATTATAGTAATGTGAAGATTGATTCTTCTTTTACATAACACACCCATATTCCATGCAATTATTTCAAACGGGCCAAATAAAACTCTGGGTCGTTCTTGTAGTCCCTAAATTTTTGAAGCTTCTAATTTATTCAATCTTATGCCTTTCTAAGGTAATTCACGGCGTTTTCGTGTTTTTTACATATTATTTAAAGTTGATCTTTAATACTGCCAAGTCTACGGGCAATAATAGTGACTTTTATTTACACTATTTAATTCTAACTGTCGTAATACGAAAATATTCTTCTGTAAAATCATTTTGCATAACACATTCATATCACATGATATTATTTCAAACGACCCAAATAAAGTCCTAGACGTCTATATCGTTCCGTAAAGATCATTCTAATTATAGGATGGTCGAATACGTTTTAATAAAAAGTGAGCAGCATTACAGCTATCTAAATCTAAAATATGATAATTTATCTCACGTTCAGGCGAGACCCGCCACATCCCAACATTAAAATATTTCCTTTTTAATTAAGTAAATTACTAATTATCCAGCGTAGTGGGTGTTTAAGTTAAACAATATATTCGTGTGTTGACACAAGCCAAAGTAAATGAATAATAAACCACTGAATTAGAGCTTGTTGTTAGGCAAATATTTGGCGAACTTGATTCTTATACTTTTTTCGAGCGTTACATTTGCATAATTACATAATATACCAAGGAGTAATATATTTTTTTTTATTAACGCGCGGAGTGAAATTTTAATAAATTTAGAAATTACGAAGCTAATTTTAAAGTTTATTTTATCACGTAATTATTTTGGAGCAAAAAAGAGTAAAAATTGCCCTGGAAAATTGATAATTCTTTCGATTTTTTTCATGCTTCCGACTTCTTAAATCATAGAGAAGATATAAAGATTTTCCTTAAAAATAAACATTTTGCTTTTGAGCCTTAATCTAGGATAATACTTCCAACAGCCGGAAAAAGGATTTCCGCCACTTATCCGAAAAAAAAGCTTTTTCATTTTAATACTTGTGCCGTCTTTTTCCATTGGAGACCAGACTCCTAGGTAGGTGTACAGGATGAAATGGAATAGACAATGGTTTTTTAAAAGAATATTTTATTTTGATTAAATGTTGAAAATTTTAAATATAAAGTTTACATTATATCAATTTGGAATTAAATCTATAAAATTATGATTAATCAGTTCAAATTTTTTAAATTTCTGTTCGAGTAGAAATGGAGAGAATTTACTTTTTTTAATTCTCGTTACCTGTGGTCTTGGACCTGATCAATGAGAATTATATCTATGCTTGGACTTTGTATATTCTGACGATTTAGCTATAACCTACCAGCAAACTTTTGAACAAGAACAGAAAACTCTTACTAAAGATACGGAACAGCTAAACGTTGGTGTTAAATTAGGCTTGAGCACTGGGCCAAAAATCCAACTAAACTTATTCATTTCATCTAAGCAATTACATCAACAGAGAATTTAATATTATTGTTTGTGGAAAGAGACATAATTATGGTCTGATTGTCTATCCAAAAAAAACATTTTGCGATAACAGAGTAAAATTGATTGGGACGATGGATGCGAAGACACAAGTTTGCAGCACAACAACTTATATATTTTTTTCACTGGCTACTGTGTTCTACTATAAAATCAAAATAACAACGTCCAAATATATGTCGATATTTTGGTTTCAATTCAAAAATGGAAAAAACTTAGATTCTCTATTCATATCACTTTGAACAGTTTACCAAACGCCAATAAAACCAATAAGAACCACTAAAACCAATCATATTTTATAGTCTTCGCAATCCTTTAATTGGAAGAAATAGAAGGCTCAATAAATATTATATTAGGAACATGGAACAGACGTTTCTAGCAACCATATGATGATTGATTTCACGTGGTATCAGTCGTATAGAAATGAAATGGAATTTTGCTTTACTTTCAGTTACTCAATGTCTTTGCTTCTTTTATCGTGGCCTTCTAATTTTGCGATGCGTAGAAAAATTCAGACTTAATTTCTTTTCAATATTTTTCCATAATCATTGGTTTCATATTCAGAGAATAAGTAGTTATACAATACATATCCAAGAGGTGTCTTCTACTATATCAACAAGTATTTTGAGACATGTTTTTGAAGATATAAAAGAAGTCCTGTTGCACTCTTCTCTAAGTGGTACCGTGTGTTACTAACACACGAATTGAGTGGACGTTGACTGGTAAATGTATGGTTTCAGTTAAATCGCATATACCCAATGAAATTTGAGGATTTCCATAAGTAATTTTCTAGTAACAGAGTAATGAATTGGGATTTTTATTTATAGGGATCCCACAGTGTTTGAAGGATAACATTCACGCCATTTTAAACGAATTCGCTACATCCAAGTAGATCCAATGTCATATTTAAATTTAGATATTTATTTTTAGGTAATTATTTCATAAAAACGTAACTATTACGTCGTCCTACGTCTCTTCTTTTTTTCTGACACTGGCTTCCCATATTTATCTCGCTGACCTATTTTTATTCATTCTATTCAGATCTCCTTATCGGCTCAGCTGTTTCTTCTTCGAATACACCGTTTTCTATTTATGATTCCTTTCATGTGTTATCATTTCTGACTGTCTTACTTTGGGAACTGTACTTTATTCCAATATTTCACCCCGACTGCTTGCATTCCGTATTTCTTTTCCAATCAATATCCGCATGCGAAAATTTGTCTTTTGACAGGATCATATACTTTCGTTTTTGTTACTTTGGGCACTTATTTAACATCTTAATTTTTCTTGTATTACTTCCTCCAGGTATTGGAACTGATTTATTCATTATTACCGTTATCATTAGCCAATTTGTTAGTTAATCAATTACTATGTCTTTGTCATTAATTTAATTTTGTACCAAAGATCTACTTTCTTTTTTCTGTTGTTTCATACACATATTTTACAAGTAAAACTATGCTCGTAACACCTCCTTGACCCAAATCTTTTATTGCTTTAAATAGTTTCTATGCAATAAATTCTATACAAATTTATATGATAACTATTTTGTTTCCGTTTTTATCATTTATAAAGATGATTATGATACTGAATCAATATCCAAACCTAAGTCAGGTCTATACTTCCTATACCTTCCGTTCTTTTTTTCGTCCACAAATCCTTTGTTCGTAAGTATATATAACTCTGGGCTTCTTTAAATTCTAGGATTTCTCCCTTAAAGGGAGAAATTATTTCATCGAAACGCTCATATTGGATTAGATCTAACGGGTCTTCCAATAGGGACTTCCGAACTTTGACAATTGATAGTAGACATATTGTTGAAGCCACATCTGTCGAATTAGCTGTCATTTATTTAGTCTGTTTCGCCAAATCACCATGGACGGATATAGCTTTCAACAACACGTGCAAATAAAAAAATTGTTTTGTCAAAATGGATGTTCTGTTCGGGCAACGCTAAGCGCGCTTCGCCCATTTTACGATCGCCATAATCGTCCTATCGCGAGGACTATTCGCAGTCTGGTGGATAAATTTGAGTCCAATCCGAGGCAGTCGATTTCGCGTCGCTTACAAGAACTCGACCTTTCGCAGACCACAACTTGGCGAATTTTGCGTCGCGACTTGGGCCTGCACTCGTACAAAATTCAATTTACTCAGGAGCTAAAGGTAAACGACCATAGACAACCAGTGTGTTCGCTGAATGGGTCCTGGAGCAGTTGGAAACCCTAATTTTCATCAAGAAATGATCTTCAGCGATGAAGTCCATTTCTGAATGATTGGGTACGTCAACAAACAAAATTGTCGAATTTGGGACGATACCAATCCACATGAGATCCAAGAGCATCCAATGCATCACGAAAAAAATCACTGTTTGGTGTGGATTTTGGGCTGACGGCGTCATTGGTCTATATTTGTTTGAGAACGACTTTGGCCAGGCCATCACCGCCAACAGCGAGTGCTAGGGTCGATAATTACCAACTTCTTTTGGCCTGAATTGGATGATATGGACACCAGCGACATGTGGTTTCAAAAGGACGGCACTACATGCCACACAGCTCATAAAATTGGACATTCTGCGAACATTTGCACCATATTATATTCCATATATAATGGTATCGATAGGTCTTTCAAACGAATAAAAAATGTCAACGATATCACACACACGCACTTTGTTTTATTTAAATTTAAAGATAGGAAGGGCTTAATGAAAGACACGTTATTTACGTTTAATGCTTTATTTATGAAGCGATGCAGTCTATGGTTTAAATCGTTTTTTTGTTTGATTTTTTCGTTTGATTTTCTCGTAATTATATTCTTTTTATTGACGGTTAACTTTTAAACTTGAAGGATTGTGATTTTGTATTATTATTAACGAGTGCTATTGAATTAGTTCTGTGAACTTCAATTGCTCACTCTGACAGTATCTTATGACTCCTTTCTACCGGATTAAACGAGAATTAGATGATGTATTTACCACAGTCATTTGTTTACAACTGTCTGAAGTCATATTACGAAACAATTTGTTAAAATTTAAAAAAAACTTTAAAAAACTCATTATGAGTTTGTTTACTTTAATAAACGCCTACAAAAATAGAATTATCACAAGTACACGAGTCTATTTTATCGTCTCGAAAGTTTTTAATTGAACTGCCTGTCTTAGAGTCTAAAAAAAAGGCGAAACGAAATTTACGAAGGGACTGTATAAAACATAAAATGCCACCTAAGCTATTGCGTCACCTCAAAACAGGAAAAAAAAACCTGCGGAAAACTTCGAGAACGATAATTATGCTCGAGGTTTAGGGATGCTTATCCGACAATTTACAGCGCGATCAATTAAACGTTAGTAATTAAACGCTATAAAGTAATTCCAGCAAGAAATTATGAATTAAACTGACAGACAAATGAGATTAATTTCTCATATGACACGTTCACAATGTGCCCAACCCTTCACTACGCATTTAAGATCCCTCGCGAAACGTAAGATCTCTAGAAGCGATTACGTGAATATCTCCCATTGCCATTGTGAGATCAATTTATTTCGCTTTCTTGTGTATGTAAATAAAATAAAACGGGCGGAAATACATCTGCATACTTAAACGATGAGTACTTTCGAAATGAGAGGTTCCTTCAGTCAATGGGGATTTATTCGCTCGCATATATTCGGGCTACGAAAATTGAAAACTGTTCAACTTCACCCACGAATTTTAACTTTGTTCTTAATTTATATTTCGAAGAGGACGTAACACGCAACGCAAGACGCAATGACAATTGACAGCGCTACCATCTCGGGCACAAAAACGTTGTTTGTTTACTTCGTACTTGATTTAAAATTTTACACGTGGTTCTACAGATTGGAAAGATTGCAGTCGAAAGAGTTTTGATTATTATTTTTAAATTGGATAATTCACTAATTGTAAGCTTAGGGAAAACTATAATGAAAAATACTGTGTCATTTGTAGATTTTCTCTTCCTAAACACTCATTTTTTAAAAATATACAGTCAAAGATGTCAAAATATTTGACAGTTGATAGCGCGCGAGTATATGATTTTGCCTTGCTGCCGACTAATGTGAATTAACTGTCATTTGGGTCTATTCAGAAATTTGTCTTCCTCTTTTCAAAATACAAAGTACAAAGAGATTAAATTCACAAGTTCGTCCTGACTTGACGCAACGCTTCTAACATCCTTTCTGACTGGAAACGCAACCTTAGAAGTGTTTCGATTCTCATATACATGAGAGCGCGCACCGTTGTTTTTAAATATTCCCGACCGCTTCGTTACTTTGGTCTCTCAATCGCACGGAAAAACGCACGTTATACTATCAAGGCGACCGACCACCGACTATACGCCCGGGACGTTTGAATTTCCGATAGATCACACTGAATGCCAAGAAAAATAAGCATTATCTTACTGGAAAAGTCACCATTTGTTCCCAAGTAGTCTTACACTTCATTTCGCGACTAACTACACGTTAAATCGACTCGTTTTTTGACCACATTTATATTTCGAAGAGGACGCAACACGCAATGCAAGACTCAATGACAAGTGACAGCGCGTTACTGCTGCCAACTCGGGGTCAAAAAACGTTGTTTGTTTATTATCGAATGAGTATATACTGGATACAACTTCGTACTTGGGTTAAAATTTGACGCGTGGTTCTACCCATGCACTCGAAAGATTTTTGATTATTATTTTTAAACTGATTAGCTCACTAATTGTAAGGTTAGGGAAAACTATAATGAAGAATACTGTGTCATTTGTGGACTTGTGGACTACACAAGTCCCTCTTTACTTGACGCAACGTTTCCAACATCCTTTCTGACTGGAATCTTTTCAATCTTTTACTGTTTAATCTTCACGATTTCTGCTAATATCAAACGTTGTACTCTGTGTGCTGCTGTAAATAATGGTCCAACTGCAGGCCTCCTTCTCTCAGAGACCAAAAGATCCAGGAGTTGTACTATATTTGGAAAATCAGTGAAATAACTCTCATATAGTAATTAATATTATTATTTCTTTCAACTTTTAGTTGGGCTTTGGGATATATGAACATTTTTTTAATAGCAATTTAAATATATATAACTTAGTTGAAACTTTTTTATGGAAAATTACAAATTAACTCTTAATAAATCGGTCGATATTATAATGCTAGGTAATATAATATTAATAAGGAATTTAAAGTATTTTCCAAAGTAAATTGAATCAGGGCCTGTATAAATCCTTTTTTCCATATCGGAAATGAAATTGTATATTTATATTTTATGAGATGTTTGTGGAGTTGACATTTATTACATCAAAAGTACTTCAACAAAGTATCCTTTCAATCGGCATAAGAGAACAAAGTAAAAAGCGTTCTTTTTGCGTGTATTTGATTTGGAAATAATAATTGAAAATGGAGGATGGAGATATTTATCGTGTCGATTGAGTGTGATTTTTTACAAACCGTTACCTCGAGGGCAGAAACGATTTTCTGAATATTTACCTTTCATAGCACGGCAATCATTTTTCCACCGGTAATGAAAAAATTTATTTCCATTAGAACGCTTTTTTTGTTTTTATGTACGAGGCTAATAAATGCAATTATATGTAATTTGATTTTTATCTCGCGTAAAAGGAAAAACGCCAGAGTTCATTCGAATATGTAAGAGTAAAGTTAAATCTCTACGGATTTTGTAACAAAAAAATTATTCTACTGATAACTTTTAGTTTTTAAACTAATTATAGACTAAAAATTAACATTTACATGAATTATTTTATTGTTTAGTTATTGTTTAATGCTATTTTATAAGCTCGAAGTATTAGGTTGGCAACTAAGTACTTTCGGTTTTGTAGTATAAAATAAAACACTTTTTTTTAAACAAAGAATAGTTTTTAATCAATTATATATTTTCCATTTTGCTCAATGACCTTTTGCCATCTTTCTTTCAGCTGCATGATTCCGCGTTTCATAAAATTTCTGTCTTATCAGCAAAAAACTGAACCAAGTGCGAGTGCGTCATTTGTGAAAGTTTTACCATTCAAAGAATTCTGCAAACTTCGAAATAAATGGTAATCAGATGGTGCTAGATCAGGGCTGTATGGGGGATGTGGCATCACTTCCCAGCCAAGCTCCAATAGTTTCCCACGAGTTGCCAAAGATGTGTGAGGCCTTGCATTATCTTGGTGGAAAACTACACCTTTCCGATTTGACAATTCTGGCCGTTTTTCTTTGATTGCTTCATCCAGTTTTATTAATTGTTGATAGAAAACATCAGAATTGATCGTTTGGTTCCTTGGAAGCAGCTCAAAAAACACAACACCTTTGTAATCCCACCAAACTGACAGCATGATCTTTTTTGGATGCAATTCAGCTTTCGATGTGGTTTGAGCTGGTTTATCGTGTTTGCTCCATGATCGTTTTCGAACTATGTTACTGTACAGGACCCATTTTTCATCACCAGTGATGATTCTTTTTAAGAAAGGGTCGGTTTCATTTCGTCTAAGGTGCATATCGCAAAAGTTGATTCTTTGTGTTAAATGAATTTCTTTCAATTCGTGAAGTACCCAAATATCAAGCTTCTTAACTAGCCCAAGACATTTTAAATGTTTTTCAATTGTTGTGTGCGATACATGCAGCCTCTCCTAACCTCTCGAACAGTTATATGACGATCCTCTTCAATTATGACTTTGATTTGGTCATCAACTTCAGTAGGCTGACCAGAACGTTGCTCATCTTTGAGGGAAAAATCTCCAGAACGGAATTTTTTATACCAATTCGGACACGTGCGCTCTGTTAAGCAATTAGCACCATAAACTTCACATATCTTTTTGTGAGCCGCAGCAGCTTTCTTTCCTTTACGGAAATAAAATAGTAAAATATGTCGAAAATATTCGTTTCTGCACTCCATTTAAAATTAACCCACAACTAATAGCTTTAATAAAAATCACTCACTACTTGCTTCTGAAGTTACGTCAATGTGTAGTATCACTCGATGAACGGTAAAGTACAGCACTAACATACGTTATACAAAAAATAAAGCAACACACTCTATCAGTAAAAACCGAAAGTACTTAGTTGCCAACCCAATATAATAAAATGAATTCCATGTCATATTAATTTGTAATACTTAAATTGATTTTTATAAATAAAACATTGGAAATTCCTTCAAACCAGTTTTAAGCAACTACTTGTTTGTTAACGCAGTTTTGGTCAGTCTTCGGCTCAAATATTCGGCAGAAGCTACGTAACTATCAGCTGATCAGTTGTGATTAAGTAATTTTCATCATCTTTAAAAAATGGTCCTTCGAACTGGTCATTATATAATCTAAAGCACTGGTTTTTGTGAGCTTTGCGCAAAACCTTCAGTAAATCTGTATCTCGTAAATTATGTAATAGCTAACTGCTATGATCACATAATTTTAAATCGACTGAAGCATTCAGTTTTTGCGAGTTTTGAGCAAACATTTGTATGAAATCTGTATCTCAAAATTGGAATTTCTTCTGTATTAACAGTTAAATCGAATTGTGACACAGTTAGGAGAAGAAATAAAGCTCTTTTATATGTATTTGAATCTATAAACAGTAGCGAGAACCCTTGGAACTTCAAAACTCTATTTGTATTTCGTAACTTTTCTTAGAATTAAAGTTCCGATTTCCGAAAAATTCTGCAACGAATTCGACAAAATACTTTCTATTAATAGACTTTTAAGCATTTAATCAATGCAATGTTAAAAAATCTTCCATTGATTAAATACTAAAACAATCGTATTAACACACTCCATTCTTAATCTACTCTAACTCTCTCATTCGAGCGCACAGACTATATAGCAAATGCTATATCTTAAGAAAATACAGCTTTACGAATGAAAACTGTTCAGGTCAATTAATGACATTTAAAACGTCGAAGGAGATAATGAACATCACCGTCCGTGTATACTTCTATAAATCTAGTCTCCTCTTCTGTTCGGTCGGAACTCTGTCGTCCCAGACGTTGTTCAATTGCATTGCTTCGCATTCTCGATAATGTTTGCTCGCTACGAGTGTGCGATGTGTTCTGTTATATTCCCCTAGAGCATTCGACGCCATCAATCACGACTTATTATATGCCATATTGGGTTGCCTTGCTTTCGCTCTTTCTGCTGTTCGGTTAATCAATCAGTCACTATTAGTTTGTAGTATATTTACAAGGTGTAAAACAGGGTTTAGAGCCCTTTCTTTTTGCCCTGTGTATATATATATATATCAAAATTAGTTCGGCTCCAAATTCCAACATAGAATTTTAAATATTTGAATCAAAAAAAAGTTTTTATCACGTCACGAAATACTTCGTAAGTATTTATCGTTAAGATTTAAGTTTACTTGAAATATCCATAAAACCTTTTCCACTATGACCTTTTCAGTTCTATTGATTTGTCTTGCACTTAAGCTTTGGAAATTCCAGACCTCTTAGCTGATCGCATCTTCCCACCACACATTACATTCATTTCCTTTATGGCGTTGACATTTCACTCTGTCTGTGTAAATGAACTAAAATTTAAAAAAAAGTTACTGACGACTTCAATGATTAAAAATCGTATTTGTCAAGTAACTGAAGCGAGTCCATATTTAACACTCTGTTTATTTTCTAGTGAAGACAACTTAGTTGTCGAAGTATGTATCTAAGATATAAATGTTAGTGTGGTAAGGGTTTTTTTTTATTTTCGATTATTCACTTGGCTACAAGATGCAACAGAATTCGCATTCACAGTTTATGTGACTAATAAACATTTTCGAAAGTTTGTACCATAGTTCAGGATATTAAAATTTTCTAAAAATATCTTCTTTTCTGATACTCTATATAAATATCGATTTTGCATTTTATATTCATTATTCATAACTGCCGACAGGGGAAACAGAACACCAGCTAATATAGAATATTTTCTGTGGTTCTTCAATTCTATCAAGTTTTTAATTTGTATTTCTGGCTCAAGTAATTTCTATCGTCAAATTTCCAAAATCTAGTCTTCAACAATTCAACAAAACTGTTATCTTTTCCCATACCTCGACTCTCCATAATTTTTCCTCGAAGCATCCCTCTCGGAACTTTATTATTATTTGTTCATCTTATTTTTGCACTTTATTTAAATAAGTTAGATCTCTTCTTCTATATATGTATATGAATATATGGTTTCTTCTACGTCATTCCAACATCCTCTAAAGACTATAGTCTGTACAATCATTACCGCCAAAAGATCTCTAATGTAAATGCCAGATGTTTTTAGGTCGAATCCTAACGATATCAAACTAGAAAGAGAGCTCCTGTATGTGTCATTTAAAGAAAAACGAACAATGGTGTGCAATTCAAATAGCACACGAGTTTGTTCACATTTTCGACCTGATAACAAAAAGCTTTTCTCTCTCTCTCTCTCTCTCTCTCTTGCCGTTTCGGATATATTAACTTCATTCGGTAAAATAGCGAAGAATTGTGGAATGTGAGAAGTGAATTTTCACACTGCATTTTGTGTACTGTTTTCTATGGAATATTTAATTTTGTTAAAAATACCAGAGAGAGATTATATATTTATCAGATTCTACACACAAAAACCAATATATATATATATATATATATATATATATATATATATATATATATACGTATGTATATATTGATGCAACAGCAGCAACGATTTGAAAATAACAACAACGTAATTGCCGAAAGCTCGTCTAAAGAATTGCTCTTTCCAGGACTCAGCGATATCTGCTATATATATATAGGGTGTTTATTAAACATAGAGTAAAAATACTACTTTAAGATTATATATCCTTGGATGATTTTCAAAAAGATACTTTGATTCGAAGATAGAGGGCGACAAATGTTTTTGAAAAGAAAACAATATTTACTGGTACATGTAAAGATTCCTAACCTACAAAAACTGCTGAAAATGACTACCGCCAACTAGGACGCGTTCATACAGTCTTTTCCTCATTGAATGTCAAAATCTTTCCAAAACATCAGTGTAATTGCATGGCACCAATTATCCGATTTCTCAAATCTTCATTTTCTACTGGAGTAGTGTACATTAATGTTTCTACTTATTCTACCACGTTTAAATGCAGCAACCCGCTTTACAGCTATTCAAAGACTCACCATGAACTTTGCCCAACTCGATTTTTATTTGTTTAGCATTTTCTTTCGAAATAAATGCTTTACCACTAGATGTAATCCGTTTCTATTCATGGTTAAGAAAATGTACGAACTGTGATTATGCAAAATCTCTTTAAAAATTTGATAGCAGTTGTACAAACAATGGTGCTTTCAAAACTTTCTGGTTGACTCTAGAAACGTTCTAACCTATCCTTGTAATTTAATTTATTATTTTTATAAACGTTTTTATCAAATTTATATGTTTTTAATTCAAACAATTTTTGTAATGATCGATATTACTGTTGACAAACAATTTTATCGTTAAAAAGGAAAAAATCAAAGTAACATTATTCATAATTATTTTCCCTTTTAATTAAAATGCGAAGCAAACAACGCGGATAAATAAGAATTTGCGTAAAATACAATTAATTCATCTTGGTTTCCGAGCTGGAATCGTGTCATCGACATTTCTGATACCTACGTTTCACCACCATTTGTATAGGACATTTTTAGTTTCAACGCGACTGCTAAGCATTGAAGATGTTCAGCCCGGAAGCCAAGATGAAGAAAGTATGAACAACGACCGCGGTACAAATTATGTGATTCCCCTAAAAAATATGTACATAAAGTCGGCGTAAAAACTAAGGCGAAACATTGAAGAATGTGTTTCGTTCTTCTTTCATAATTAATCTTTTTTGTATATTAGTTGTTTGTGATAGAAGCTTTTTGAATGTGAGGAAATTAATTTTTCTAGAGCCTTGCTTAGTATTGTAGTTTTTCACCAAATAATTTAAATATATTTTATTTTCTTTTAATATTTAATTTTATTTTTTAAAAAATATTTAACGCAAAATTAGGAGTATGTTCTATCAAATATTACAGATGCAAATTACCGAACACTTGAAGAGCATCTTTCTCGTGTTGATAATATGCCGCAACAGTGATTCTTTCACAATAGGCCGCGGAAAGGAGTTTAGGGCCTCCAGCGACCCGTCCCCTAAGGACAGTGTCGTTGGCGAGCCCACTTGCGAAGAGTTGAAGGCGATGTGGAGGTTTTCTAAACGGCAATCGAGGGCAGCAGAGATTACTAACGAAATACCGACATATCGAGACCCGTTTTCGTTCAACTTGTGGGAGCCCTTCTTTGCAAGATCGAGGAGCATTGGAGGGTAAGATAATTGCTTTCTTCAGTAGCTCTCTGTCATTCCGCCTTCTATATCTGACACTGACGTTTTATTAAGTGTCATAAAACTAGCACAATAATTGTAAAAATGTGAGAAAAAGTTTCGCGCGGTGTTATTACACCTATTAAGAACTATCTTTTTAGATTAACTGGTTTTAATTAAAAATAATCGAGGAATGAGTTTTTACTTGCGTGCTATTTTCGAAGCCAAAAAGTAAGTTCGTGTTTTCTGTTCTATTTTTCGTTAATAAATGAAAATAACCACTCCTTTCAAAGTTCCAAAAATCGCAATTTTCGATTTGTTATTTATTTTTTTTGTCTTAGAAGTTTACATCACATACAAATACCACCTATAGTACTACGTAATTAAATTAGGGCCGTCATGTAAATTCAACTTTTCGGTTTTATTTTCATAAGAAATAAGACAAAATAACAACTTTAACATTATAATATAGAGATTAATATATATTTTTAAATAGTGTGACTTAATATTTTGATAAGCTGCCCTTTGCTTTGATCACGGCATTCTTCTGACACATGACGGAGCTAATTCCTTCAAATCCTGATTATTGCGCCAAATATCTTCAATATTTTGTTTTAAAACAGGTAGAAGTTATGTAAATAATCCGTTTTAAACTTTCCATACATTTTCGATTAGGTTTAGGTGCTGAAGAGCTTCCTGGTAATGGTAAAACCTGCAGGTTACTGGTAGAAAACAAATCTTTTATTGACTTCGCTCCGTAGCGTGGCGCACCGTCTTGCATAAGCTTGTAAACATCTCCAGAACTAAAAGAATCAATGTATGGAATTAGTATTGATTCAATTACGGATTTTCATTGTACTTAGTTGTTTGACTGCAGCTTTATGGAAACGCTAGTGCAGTCTTCTCCACGAACTATTCATTCAATTTTTAACTTTACTAAGAATGTTTAACATCTTATGAATATAAATAAGTGTTTTGCTCATTGTAATTTCATTTTCTTCATCGTCTCGGCCAATCTTGGTTTTTTCGTTGACTGGCTACTGTAAATTTTCTCCTCGATCCATTGTCTTTATCTTTCTTCCACAATGAATGCGTCCGCTTGAGGTGGATGATTCTCAGCAATTAAGTTTGCCACCCTGTCCACTGTTTGACGAGAAACACGTTCTCGTCTTGCTATTTCTTGATGAGAATAGTTCCCCGTTATTAAAGTCTGTATTGACATCTTTTTTGAAGTGGTAATGTCTGCGTTTTCCAATTGTTTTAAAATCGCGACCCCCCTACAACTTACAAAAAAAAAACATAAAAATAAATATAATATTTCATAAATTCGATATCTGCAATAAAACTGTTACTTTAAACAGCTAAAAAGTGATATAATCAGTGAATTCTGCATGGACTTACTAATGATTCCAGTACTGAATATTTGCTATGGAAATCTGCCAAGAATTTAAAAAACCTATTATACAAACACCTCCGAAATGAGGTTGGGGGCTGAGCCAAAAACAACGAGCGAAAAGTTATAAGATTTGCAGACCACCTCGAAAAGATATTTCAACCCAATTCGGTAGACGGCGACACTACGTTTTCCTATGTTATCGTATAAGAAAGAATGAAAACCCTATTTGTCATTCTGACTTAAATAAAAATTAATGTCAACCCGAAAAAATACCTTGGCTTTGACCTTATTATTGGTCAAATTTTAAGAAAAGCATTAATTAAAACCATCAATCTAATCAATGCTTTATTTAAACTAAAATATGTACCACAACTGTGGAAAATAACTGAAATAATAATGATTCCTAAATCAGGAAAGCCACCCCACGAATCATCATACCGGCCAATATTATTACTGACGATTATCTAAATTGGGAAACTTTTATTGAAAAGACTAAAACCAATCATTAAGGAGAAAAATTTTATCCCAGATCATCAATTTGGTTTCCGGAACTTACATTCCGCGATTGATTAAATCCATAGAATCGCAGCTGTAGAGAGTACGTTCAGCAATAGTTTCGAATGTTGCACAAGCTTTTGACAAAGCTCGGCTTGAACCATAAGCTCAAAATGTTTCTCCCTGCCCAATATTCAAAAATCTTAGAATCCTATATACCCGAACATTACTTCAAAGTCAAACAAGAAACTATTCTGATTTGAGACAAATCCAACCAGGTGTGCCGCACGGAAGTGTATTTGGACCGGTCCTTTTTCTACTATACACTAGAGACTTGCCTACATTCAACGAAAATGTTGCTTCATTTGCAAGATGACACTGCAATTCTAACCAGTGGAAACAACAACATCGATTCAACCGAAAAGTTACAGACAGCTATTGCGCGAAATACAACGCTGGACTATTAAAATAAACAAGTATTGTCTAGTAATAAATCCAGATTTTATTAAAAAAAAGAACTTTCACTTTACAGCACAACGCACCCAGAATGACGAAAAGCAGGTAAAAGTAATCCTCCTGTAACTGCGCTTAATCCCGAGAAGGGTGCTTAGTGATGGTTAGAATACTGAGAATTTAATAGTCGTTGTATTCTCTCTATTCACTAAATAAGTGGCCCTATTTTAATGGCGCGGCACGGTTAAATCTCAATCAAAACAACGAAATTAATTATTTAAAACATTATTGGGGAGACAATATTACGTAAGCAATACAAAACTGTTTAAAATCGTCGATTTATTAACTAAGTAGCTTAAATTAAATTTCCTTTGGTGACAGGTTTACATTAGGATTATGAAGTTTAATATTATAATCAGGGTCGTTCTCCTTTTAGGCAGTTATGTATATAAGATTGATTTGATAACAGTTGAAATACATTTCTATTTAAAGAATTAATACCAATCGAGGATATTAGAAAAATATTAGATGTGTATTTTTCCTTTTCCGGATTTCTATAAATAACGAAGCTAACAAAATAAGGAGAAGAGACGTGGGAAGTTCGTATATAAAAAAAACGATCTCAGTAATGATATTTGCTTCTCGTTTTTCTTAAGCAAATAGTTGTTTCGAGCTCGAATCGAATTGTCGACGCTTTTTCTTATTTATTTAATACTCGATGATTGTTAATGTGTCTTTTTCTTGTGCAATATAAATTTCTCTTTAATCGTAAAACGAAATATAGTTTAAAATTTAATTTATTTGCCTTGATATTGCTGGGTGTCTGTACAAAATCTGTTCGAAACGCCTAAGGGAATTACATAACAGGCTCTTAAAGCTTCTTGTCCAATATCCGTAATTGAAAATAGTTTCATGGTTCTTTCACATTTTCTGTGTGAACTTTATCGGGGATCCAGATGCAATACTGTATATAAGTCTGCTGATGATAAACGTAGTCGTCGAAATACATATACAGAGTACAAACATCGATCTGGAAAGGGTTTTTTTGCCTTCTATTTATGATTACATTTCTCTATATTTATTATAGAAGAACGCAACTTTAGACAAATATTCCTTCCGGTTCGAATTAAGCCTGAAAAACTTCTGGACGAGCTCTTTTCTATACACTTTGCAATGTGCATTTATTGGGTACTTTCCAAGCTTATACTTTTATCAAAATATGTCGAACTCATAAAAAGACATATTACATAAAACTTCTTCTTGTCCAAATATAAAACTATTTCATGTGTATAGTAGTAATGTTGAAAGCAAAGAGTTTATATTATATGGTAAAGAAAGAAATTATATGAAAATAATGCAAAACCTTACAATTATTTGGCGTTAAAATTTAGTGTGAAGTAAAGAATATAAACATTATACGAGGGTAGGCGTTTATATTTCAGGAATAGCAAACAAAAAAAAAATTATTATCGAAAATAGATTTATTGCTTTTCAGAATATCCTCATTGAAAATCAATGCACTTTTGCATTCGTTTAAACTAATCCGAAAAGCATTGATGCCACTGTGAAGGCGGTATCTCCAAAATATGAATTTTGAATGCCTCAACTTCCTCTTCCGGCGTCGAAAACCGTTGACTACGAAGTTTATTCCTCACGTGTGGAAACAAAAAGAAATCACAGGGTGCTAGATCAGGGCTGTACGGCGGATGGCTCATCAATTCAATGTTTTGCCCGGTTAAATATTCAATTGTTTGAACGGACCTGTGAGAGCTCGCATGTTCATGGTGGAGAATGATCTGTCGCTTTCGCTTTGTTTTCCTTATTTCTTCAAAGACTTTTGGCAAACAAATAGTTGTGTACCCTTTGGAATTGACTGTTGTATAACTCTCTAAAGGCACGGTTGCAATGTAACCGGTTTTTCCGAAAAAACAGGCGACCACTTGTTTTGATGTGCTTCGACCTCGAACAACTTGTGTTAATTTTAGCTCATCTTGGAATACCCACACAGTCGACTGCTGTTTACTATCGGGCTCATACGTATGCATATATCCAAGATTCATCACCTGTGACGACTTTATAAATGTCCTTTGAAGAACCGCTGTGCATTTCTTGGCACCAATCGACGTAAGTTCTTTTTTGAGCGTTTGTCAAATTATGTGGTACCCAACGTGAACATAGCTTCTTAACGGCTAAATGTTTATGCAGGATCTTATGCACGCTGGTGTTACTAATACCTGGAGATGCCTCGATCTCACAGTATGTCACATGACGGTCTTGCATTATCAATTCAGACACTGTATTAATATTTTCCGACACAACATTTGTGGGACGACCTTCACGAAATTCATTGTCCAAAGAACGCCGTCCACGTTTGAATTCACTATACCAACGATATACTGTAGTTTTCGATGGTGCTTCACCATATAAATAATTCAGCTCGTCGATGCATTCTTGTTGAGATAATCCACGCCGAATGTTATGAAAAATAACTACACGAGAATGTTCGCGAGTTAATTCCATTTTTTCGCTGACCTAAAATTTTCAAGTTACTGGCAACAATAGAAATAGCGACTGGATAATAAAACTGTCAAGGTAAATATATTGTCAAAAATGACAAACTTCACTATGCAATCATCAGGTCGGAGGCAACACCAACAGTGTTGCCAGTTCCCGAAATATAAACGGCTACCCTCGTAATAAATAAATGCAATGTAGTTTCTATAGCAGCACAGAAACATTACAAATTTATAATTAGGAATTCTTTTTACTATTTCATCACATTATTGGAAAACTACTAACAGTTTCTAATTTAGTGCACTTCACCCAGTACGTTACGAACATATTGGATTGGATCGATGTTACACGTACTGACATCTCTAAAGCTTTCGGTCGAATAAATCATTTAATATTAAATAAATTAAAACCAGTTGGTCTCGGTGACGTTCTGTTGAAATTTTTTGGCTCATAGTTGCACGATTAGAGACAATTTGTGTACTATAATAGACACACTTATCGTTTTTACGCAGCTCTGTATTTTGTATATACATTAATGATTAGATATGAGTTGCGTCTAAGAAATTGCTTTTTGCCTTAAAAAATTTTTTACTTCAATTCAATATATGAATGACAGCATCTTATTGCAAAATCAACTAAAATCTGTCCAATGGTACGATTATAACATATACAATGAAACTAAATCCAATTGAGCATGAATATTCATTGCGTGCTACTTCATTAACAACGGACCAACTAAATCTAGTAAAAGAAGAATAGGCCTGAAGTATCCTCTATCTGTTGGTAGGTCACTCGCCTGTTCTCGCCAAGCATTTTCCTCACAGTAGTAACGTTTTCCTTCGTAACTGACGTTCGTGGTCTTCCCGGCCTCTCAGCATTCTCCACAGTTAAACTTCCCCTTTGGAATTCTCTATACCACCTGAATATCGTTGTGAGATGTGGACAAATATCACCTAGTGCAAGAGTCATTTCTTCGAAGCACTGGTCTAAACTGCTCTTATCTCATTTCGTGACCACGATGCCATCGCAAGCACTTTACACTCTCACTGCTAATGAATAGCTGAGCCCATCGAAATGACGCGGCGGCTACTATGCACGTATGTGTCTCAACATGCAGCAACAAGCAGCTTCCTACGATTCATTGTTGCGTCATATTGCAAAACTTTCCTAGTACCCTTTGTATGTATGATTGGTTTTGTCTTCTTAATGGAAGAAATTTTGTTGGGCAAAATATAAATAAAATTGTAAAAATTGTAATTTAATATTAAATATTGTATGTGTCGAATAAAGAACCACACGTGCAGAAGATATAAACTCCTCACGTCATTAATAAACCTTACTATTAGAACATGATTATTTAAAGACGGTTTTTGAGATATTAGTTGTTACACATTACAGGAATGGCCGCAAAAGAATTAAATTACTTAAATCAATTTTAAATTACACAATTTATTTACGAATATTATTATTTTTTAAATTTTCTGAAATTACATTAAAAACTCTGTTTTCTAAAAGATGTATATTTATCAATACCCAAGGCCAAAATAGAAAATAGACGTTTATAGTTTACTTATATGTCTAGGACTATCGACGTGTTTATTTATCCGATGCAAGGGGATGAAAAGAACCTCCTGGGAAATTTATTTATAGTTTATTTAATATGACATTGAATTTCTATATATTTGTCAACACAAAGAACCGCAAAGCAGGTCAATACGACCAGGAATATATGACAGTCAATATATTGTATTTTCCCGAAGGGTATCTTTAAAAATAAGGATGAGGTCGTCCTCTGGAGGAAAGGTGTAGCGCACTACGTGTTTCCGTTACCTTCTTTTTCAAAAAATAAGATGTTTTTCTAAATTTTTGTGTCGTAAAAAGAAGTTGTTCATCTAAAAATATATACTTCAACAACAAGAACTCAAGAACAATTTCTACGAGGTCTAACTTTAATTCTAGAAATACATCTTTAAGTGATAGAAACGATGTTCCATTTCTAGTGACAGCCCTATCTTATATTTTTTGGATATTAATTATATTAGAAAGTCTTTGGAAAATTCAAGAAATTACAGAAAAGTTTATGTACACTACCGGTCATATTTATTTGCCCAGCCTTAGTTTTAGCCAAAATTATTAAACTATCAAATGTGTACTGAAAATTTATTTATTGTACCAATACAATAGTGTAAAATAAACATAAAATAGTTACATTTTTCTTATATAAAAACTTTATCATTAATTATTATTAAATTTTGCTCTCATCAAAGTGCCTACCTTTATTTTTGATAATTGCGGCACATAACCGCTGCATCCTTTCAATTAATTTTTGCAGTGTATCTTCTGTAATTTGTGCCCAGGCTTCTTGAAGTTGTTCCCACAGTACAGTGGTGGATGATAGAGCACGTTCTCAAACCTTCCGATTCAATTCTTCCCAAAGAAGCTCTATTGGGTTCAGATCAGGACTTTGAGCTGGCCATACCATTATAAAGATTTTCCCTTGCTCTTCTAGTTGACGCAAGTAATCGCCACACAATCTAGAAGTGTGCTTCGGATCGTCGTCCTGTTGAAATACAAAGTTTTCGGTAAGAATACTTAGTCCTGAAGGAACAGCGTTATTTTCTAAAATTTCCTAGTAGCCTTTTTTTCTTAGGATTCCCTCAATTTTGACGAGATCGCCTACAGATCTTCCACGAAAACACCTCCAAATCATTACTGAACCTCCTCCATGTTTTACGGTAGGCGCAATACATTCTGGCAGTACTCTTTCTCCTGCGGATCTTCTTACGAATATTCGCCTTTTACTACCGAAAAGTTCAAACTTCGATTCGTCTGTCCACAACACATTATTCCACTGATCAATCGTCTAATTCATATGTTCTTTAGCCCAATTTAGTCGTTTTATCTTGTTTTGCTTTCGTAGTAGTGGTTTTCGCAGAGCAATTCTTCCGTATAAACCCGCTTGCCTTAACCTTCTCTGTACCGTGGACACACTAATTGGTTTAGCACGCGCTCTATTCATTTCAGCAGCAATTTCTGGTGCTGTTTTTCGTCTATCGCGTCTACTTATCCGTATTAGATGCCGTTCATCTGCAAATGTCGTCGCTTTGCGTCGTCCAGATCTTCTTTTGTTGGAAAATGTACCACTTTCTTCAAATTTTTTAACGTTATAATCAACGGTTCTGCGATTTAATCGTAATTCTTTTGCAATTTCGCGATTACTTTTACCCGTAGGATGATAAGCAATTATCATAGCACGCACTTCAACAGACAATTCCTTCGTCTTCGGCATTGCATTAAAATATTCACAATAACTCTCTATTTCACCGTTTTCGCAACAAAAGATGAACGATGACTGACATAAAATTTATTTTCCTTTTTGAATAACACATCCTAATATTGTAATTAGTTAGTACAATAACACAATATTGGTAATACCTTTCGGAAATGCAGGTAAAACTGTTAATACTGTAGGGATTAGCCTATATAATATTTATGGTATTTTTCCAATTTTTGACATCTTTACGATATATCATAAGCAATTTAAGATTTTATTATTATGACATTACTTTTGCGTCACCTGTTATCATGGATTAGGATGCTGTATATATTCTGCGGTCGCAAAATATACACGTGAACATTGCATGTACGGGTAAAACTTGCACAAGCTCATGGAAGGAATGTTGGTAGCCTTGGTTATGGAGTAGAAGAGCCTGTTTTTTCTGACAAGCCAGGTTGTTAAGAAAAGAAGTGGTAAACTGAAGAACAAGGGACTGGTCATATTTCTATTTGAACTAAACAATATCAAAAGAGAATAGACACGCTAGAAATTAGATGCGTCAAAAAATTAGCATTGATTAAAAGCGTGCTATCAATATAATTATTAAGCAGGTAGATATCTAAACAGACGCGTATTCTACGTGAGAAAAGGATTCATATTTGAATCTTTAATTTCAATTTAATTTGCATCACTAAATATTTTTAAAAATAGAGGCACATCTGAAGAAAGAACGGTTCTACATCAAGACCTAAACTACAACTTCGTAAATTCTTATTCGTCTCGACTTGTAACATAAAGTTTAGTTTTTGAATTAATCTGTTATTGTTCAACTATCAATCGGTATTGTATCTCAAACTTTGTTAATATTTACATCTGTAACTGCTTTTTTGATATCTAATTCTGAATTTGCCTATTGCATCTTCTCAGCGTCCTTAAATCTACGTGACTGCTTGACTTTTCATAGCATTGTCAATTATGTTAATAGATCTTTGCAAATATTAGCTTTTAATTTATTTATCCGATGCAAGAGGATAAAAAGAACCTCCTGGGAAATTTATTTATAGTTTATTTAATATGACATTGAATTTCTATATATTTGTCAACACAAAGAACCGCAAACTAGGTCAATACGACCAGGAATATATGACAGTCAATATATTGTATTTTCCCGAAGGGTATCTTTAAAAATAAGGATGAGGTCGTCCTCTGGAGGAAAGGTGTAGCGCAATACGTGTTTCCGTTACCTTCTTTTTCAAAAAATAAGATGTTTTTCTAAATTTTTGTGTCGTAAAAAGAAGTTGTTCAGTTGTCAGCTGGATATCTGCGATGTCTTTTACATCTCATTCAAAAATTTTAGTTAAAACTATTGGGTTGGCAACTAAGTACTTTCGGTTTTGTAGTATAAAATAAAACACTTTTTTTTAAACAAACAATAGTTTTTAATCAATTATATATTTTCCATTTTGCTCAATGACCTTTTGCCATCTTTCTTTTAGCTGCATGATTCCGCGCTCATAAAATTTCTGGTCCTTATCAGCAAAAAACTGAACCAGGTGCGAGTGAAGGTCATCGTCATTTGTGAAAGTTTTACCATTCAAAGAATTCTGCAAACTTCGAAATAAATGGTAATCAGATGGTGCTAGATCATGGCTGTATGGGGGATGTGGCATCACTTCCCAGCCAAGCTCCAATAGTTTCCCACGAGTTGCCAAAGATGTGTGAGGCCTTGCATTATCTTGGTGGAAAACTACACCTTTCCGATTTGACAATTCTGGCCGTTTTTCTTTGATTGCTTCATCCAGTTTTATTAATTGTTGACAGTAAACATCATAATTGATCGTTTGGTTCCTTAGAAGCAGCTCAAAAAACACAACACCTTTGTAATCCCACCAAACTGACAGCATGATCTTTTTTGGATGCAATTCAGCTTTCGATGTGGTTTGAGCTGGTTTATCGTGTTTGCTCCATGATCGTTTTCGAAATATGTTACTGTACAGGACCCATTTTTCATCACCAGTGATGATTCTTTTTAAGAAAGGGTCGGTTTCATTTCGCCTAAGGTGCATATCGCAAAAGTTGATTCTTTATGTTAAATGAATTTCTTTCAGTTCGTGAGATACCCAAATATCAAGCTTCTTAACTAGCTCAAGACATTTTAAATGTTTTTCAATTGTTGTATGCGATACATGTAGCCTCTCCGCAACCTCTCGAACAGTTATATGACGATCCTCTTAAATTATGACTTTGATTTGGTCATCATCAGCTTCTGTAGGCCGACCAGAACGTTGCTCATCTTTGGGGGAAAAATCTCCAGAACGGAATTTTTTATACCAATTCTGACACGTGCGCTCTGTTAAGCAATTAGCACCATAAACTTCACATATCTTTTTGTGAGCCGAGCAGCTTTCTTTCCTTTACGGAAATAAAATAGTAAAATATGTTGAAAATGTTCGTTTCTGCACTCCATTTAAAATTAACCCATAACTAATAGCTTTAATGAAAATCACGCATTACTTGCTTCTGAAGTTACGTCAATGTGACTAGTATCACGCGACAAACGGTAAAGTGCAGCACTAACATACGTTATACAAAAAATTAAGCAACGCGCTCTATCAGTAAAAACCGAAAGTACTTAGTTGCCAACCCAATATATATAAATAATAATCTTTTTTATTCAAAATCTGTTAGACCTCCTGCTGTTGGCTCTGCCAAAATACCCAATTTCCTAATTTCATTCAACACTTAAGTTCGTAACGAAACTACCTATTCAGTTATTTTAAGTTAATTAGATA
Source organism: Dermolepida albohirtum (assembly GCA_031893035.1). NCBI lineage: Eukaryota > Metazoa > Arthropoda > Insecta > Coleoptera > Scarabaeidae > Dermolepida > Dermolepida albohirtum. The sequence continues at coordinate 336 of JAVIWB010004897.1, read as the reverse complement.
AAAGCCCCTGAAAATGTTTAATTGCACTAATGGAAGTGTTACCCGTAGTTATTTTATATGATCTCTTTAATTATGCAAAAAAAGAACATCCCCTGCGAAAATAATGTAAATTCGCTCATTTGAAATCTTCATTAAACACAAAATACGGAATCAATACGATGATGCAACAACATCCTAGCCTGTCTGTTAATTCACAAATTTTTTCGTTAAAATTTCGCAACGTTCAATTTGCGAAATGACTGAAAGCGGTACCCTGAATGCGCCTCTTTAAGTCAGCGTCGTCCTGAAATTTCGACGATAGATATTTTTCGAAACAACTGAACTCAATGTGAATAA
>JAVIWB010004896.1:0-11136 GCA_031893035.1 Dermolepida albohirtum | reverse complement strand
AAACCCGATAAACCAGCTCAAACCACATCGAAAGCTGAATTGCATCCAAAATAATCATGCTGTCAGTTTGGTGGGATTACAAAGGTGTTGTGTTTTTTCAGCTGCTTCCAAGGAACCAAACGATCAATTCTGATGTTTACTATCAATAATTAATAAAACTGGATGAAGCAATCAAAGAAAAACGGCCAGAATTGTCAAATCGGAAAGGTGTAGTTTTCCACCAAGATAATGCAAGGCCTCACACATCTTTGGCAACTCGTGGGAAACTATTGGATCTTGGCTGGGAAGTGATGCCACATCCCCCGTACAGCCCTGATCTAGCACTATCTGATTACCATTTATTTCGAAGTTTGCAGAATTCTTTGAATGGTAAAACTTTCACAAATGACGATGACCTTCACTCGCACCTGGTTCAGTTTTTTGCTGATAAGGACCAGAAATTTTATGAGCGCGGAATCATGCAGATGAAAGAAAGATGGCAAAGGGTCATTGAGCAAAATGGAAAATATATAATTGATTAAAAACTATTCTTTGTTTAAAAAAAATGTATTTTATTTTATACTACAAAACCGAAAGTTGCCAACCCAATACATAATTGTCAAGAAAATGGAAACATTTATTTATTCAAAGTATTAGCTATTTGATTCTACACATCTTGCCCATCTTTCAGGCAATTTATGGATGCCATCCTAAAAAAACTGTTTGTCCTTTGAGTAAAACCATTCACCGAGCCAAAAAGCCGCAAAAAGGGGATAGTCGGACGTATGTGTGTTTAGTTTTTGATGGTTAATGTCTGGTATGAACTTGTTTCTGCACGAGCTTTACTGTGGATCTAGGTACGACATTGTGATTAATTATCTGCCGATAATAACAACTTAGTTTTCGAAATACGTATACAGAATATTTATATTTTTTGATTAATTCAATCAACAATAGTCTCCATTAAAATTTTCCATAATATAGGGCATTTCAAAATGAGGGTAGATTTTAATTTTCCTATAAAGCAAATTATATGTGGAATAGAATATTGAACAAATACTGCCACGACCCTACTGGCACTTTCTTGTTTTTGAATATTTACCCTTGGGTATTGCCAATGACGTCGAATTTCTTTTTCTAGGTCAGAAATTGTGATTGGTTGGATGATATAGATGGAAAACTTCACAGAATCCCCCAAGAAGGAGTCGCACAGCATTAGATTCCACAATCTCAGTGGTCAACTCTGGTCGCCAGTGCAGGAGGTTACGCGGTCAGGGAACAGCATTGCCCCCAACCTAACGCGATTAGTTGCACTATCCCGGTGGAACTACATCTCGTCTGAGACCACAACGAACAATGCAGATCATAAAAACTCTTTAATCATATTGCGATAACGTTCACCATGCATTATTAGTGGATTGTGGAAGAAGTATGACCCAGCCCCTCCACCAGCCGAAAATCCGCACCAAACTCATTGTAGATGCATGCTTTCTCTTCGTATATGATTCTGAAGTATACATAACATATATTGGAATTGAAATTAGGATGACAAATCCCTCAGATTTATTAAAAGAACCACTTTTTCAATTAGGAAATAAATTACTGTGTTATAAGCAAAAATTTATTAAGTAAATTATAAAAAGTAGAGGATTCAGTGTCGAATCTTACGGCACGCCTTGTTCTAGTGTTGTGATATTAGATATTCTTTCCTGAAATTTTACGTATTATTGTCTTCTCGTTAAATAAGATTTTATGATATTCCAGCTGTTGCTTTTGTTCGAGGAAATTTTTTTTGTAAGTAGTTACGTTTAATAGAATACATGAAATATTTTTTCAATAAAAAGATAAATTTTCTACATCGAATTATAATATTTAATTCAAATAAAATATCTTTTAATAAAAAAAAACCTTTTTGGAAAGAAATACTTTTTATTCGCTTAAAGAATCGCTCTTCTCGGTATGTATTTAGAAAATGGCATTGTATATAAGAGTAATAACATTTTAATCAATGTAGTTATGGTAAATAGGGGAAAGGCAAAATGAGAAAGAAAATCGTGAGTACAAGGTTGAAGATATAAGCGATGAAAAAAATAAAATTATTGAAATAAGTTGTACTCGACAAAAGATGCTTACAAATGTAAATCTTCAAAGCTGATACGCTTTCTTTGGTGTTCCAAATATTACGTAAACGTTATTCTGTCTTTAAAACAAATTCGTATAGAACGAAATCGGATTTACTAAAAAAATAAATAATATATAATACAATATATCCTATTAGTGTAGAATCAGCTTTACCAACGAAAATAAATTACACAATGTAGAAAAATCAATGCAAATATATTTTTTTACATGTAGAACCTTTTAACACAGTCTAATCACATGTTAATCATATCAAAAAGCAAAATAAAACAAAATTTTTAATTTGACCTATTTATTCAAAAATACTGATGACTAATACTATTTATTGCAAATATACTCATCACAACTTTTGTCCCCTTCAACATACTCTCCCCCCCTATGTACACGCTGTACGAGTATACGTGTCTTCCATTGTTCAAAACAATGGTAGATGCGACATGGTGGGAAATCTGACGAATACGGAGAATAATCGAGCACAGCAATGCCCTTGTCCGCTAAAAAGTGCTTCATAAACATAATGAGCTGGTGCGAGTCGTTCTTCCGCAAATCTCTCAGCATGATTAAGACTTTGCTCTCTACTTCTGGGTTTCCGGGCTGGAACCGCGTCACTTGTGTATCTGCCGATGTTTCGTACCCATTTGTATGGGACATCTTCAGGGCTGAACTACTGGACTAGAACTATACAAGTGACGTGGTTTCAGTCCGGAAACCCAGAAGTAGATAGCATGGACCACGATCGCGGAAATTTACGTACCAGATGAGTAGGATTTCTTTGTAGTATTTCTTGCTCATTAGTGCTTTTTTTTGTCTTGGCGATCCGGTGGCCTTCCAGTACATCAATTAACGCTTTGTTTCCGTGCCATACTAGAAAATCCAAGTTTCATCACATGTGATTGATGATTTTTGTGAGCAAGTCTGGTTCATCTGTGAGTCGTTCCATGATGTCAGAACAAATGTTCATGCGATTGTCTTTTTGTTCCTGAATGAGGTTTTTCGGCACTATTTTTACACAAACTTTTGCCATGTTTAAATTGTCATACAAAATGTGTCTTACTGTTTCTTTGTTAATGTTTACCATATTTGCAATCACCCGAATGCTCAGACACCGATCTTTCCGCACAATTTCGTTACTTTCCTGAACGTTCCATTCACTTGCAGTCGCAGGTCGACCAGGACATTCATCATCTTCAACATCTGCCCGATCTTCAGAAAACCATTTTTGCCATTCAAAAACTCACGCACGTAACATAACATTACCACCAAGCACATCCATTAATATTTGTAAACATTCTCTTGGAGATTTTTTAAAATTTGACAAAGAATTTCAGATTAATTCGCTGTTTGGTTTTTATGTCAACCATTATCACGTCATTACTAAGTGACAGTGTCATCTACTATTAAATCTCAAAAATAAACTAAAGCAGACAGAGAGACAAAACTTCGGATTGTTGCTTGGGAAGTATCAAGTTCAATGACATTCTAATTACAGCCTCGCCCGATGCGGCAGTAATCTCGTTATTTAATTGCCATACCTCGTATTGCATTAGATACAATTTGTTGTCTTCACAAGAGACTGCATTTTATTTGATTGATACTGTTAATAGCTATAATTGTCAATAGATAACCTTCATCGGACGCAGAAAGCAAACACACAACATCCATAGAAATCAAGCATTTGGTCTGGCATTTTCAAGAACCGTACTATTGGTCCATTTATTTATGGTGCAATAACTGGAAAGAGATCTTTTACGGAATTATGTTGTTCCGAGTATTAAGTAAGATGGAAAATTACGTGTAAGAGTTTGATTACAATAAGACGAAGCACTCCCTCACTATGCGTATACAGGTTGGTAGAAAAGTTTTGAAAGCGACACCTATTAACCAGTAGAGGAATCAAAATTCATACGCCATTTTAATATTTCATGTGTCATACGAACACACTAAAAATTTTATCTCAATCTGTCAATTCATTCATTGCTAGCAATCCATTTGAATTAGACGTGTCGGTGTATTTTTTAACAATGGAAAAAACTGAATATCGCGCTGTAATAAAATTCTTTGTTTTGGAAGGTTTATCAGCAACAAAGATTCATACAAAAATGGTGAACGTGTTAAAGGAATGTGCTCCTTCATTTCCAACAGTACATCGATGGGTTTTAGAGTTTAAACGTGGTCGTACAAGCGTTGAAGATTAACCATGTTGTGGACTACCAAAAACTGTAACAACAGCAGAAATCATTGAGCGAGTACATAATATGGTTAGTGAAGATCCGAATTTGACTAAGCGTGAAATTGCTAATACCATAGGCATCTCAGACGAATGAGTACTCCATATTTTACATGAAGAATTACATATGAAAAAGCTGTTTGGAAAGTTAGAGCCGCTTTCGTTAACAATTCAACAAAAATTGGATCGTAAACAAATTTCTCAGCGTAACTTGGTGCGATTCGAGCGGAATGAAACCGATTTCTTGCGTCGTCTTATAACTATGGATGAGACTTGAATCTACCACCATAATCCTAAATTGAAACGAGAACGATTACAGTAGACTACAGTTGGTTGTTCAACTCCAAAAGAGGTGAAATCAGGACGATCGGCAAAAAAGGTTATGGCATCAGTGTTTCGGGATACATTATTGATTGATTATCTTGAAAAAGGTAAAACAATTAACTCAGAGCATTATTGTAACCTTTTAGATCAACTGGATGCAAAAATTCGTGAAAAAAGACCTGATATAGCGAAAAAAAAATAATATTTCATCAAGACAATGCGCCTTCACACAAAAGTATTCTGACGATGGCTAAATTGAATGAATTAAAGTACGAATTGCTTGAACAACCACCGTATTCACCAGATTTGGCTCCGAGTAATTACTACCTCTTCAGAAACTTCAAACAATTCGTTCGTGGAAAGCGTTTTTTATCGAATGAAGAAGCTATTTGAGCCGTGGAATAGTATTTTGCAGAGCTTCCAGAAAATCGTTACAGAGATGGTATAAAATTATTGGAGGATCATTGGAATAAATGTTTTGAAGTTGAGGGAGATTACATTGAATAAAAAACTAATTTCATTTAAAAATTCACATTGTTTCATTTTTGCTTTCAAAACTGTTCTACCAACCTGTAATGTCGAACTTTCTTGAATGAAGCATTTCAAAATCGGTGGATTAGACGTAGGGAATTCATCGAATGGCCTGGATAATCTCCAAATTTCAACCCTATAGAGTTTTTCCTTTGAGGACATTTAAAGACTGCGGTTTATATTAGACGACCTCATAATCTGAACAATATTGCAGAGATTAATTTAGGAATGCAATTAATTCGCGATGAGGTATTGGCATAAGTTCATTCAAGAGTTTGCCCACTCATTTCAAAAACTTTGTCAACTGATTTTGTTTTCGTTCGTATTTTTTGTTAATTTATTTTGTTTGTACTAAAATTTTCTTTATTATATTTTAAATAAATATCTCTGTCATTGCAGAACAAAAAGGTGCCAAATATTGTTAGAACTAAGCTCCCAAAGGAGAGCTCTATTGAAATTCTCCAAAATATATAGAATGTTTCATTTAAAACAAAATAGTTTACATCATTTCCGGATAAATCAAAGATCTGGTTCGAATATAAATATGCTCGTACACGCAACGAATCCTCTATTTACATTTAATTAAATGTGAAAGATTTCATTAAAATCTAAACAGCTGTATCGAAAGATACAGCTGAATCCAATTTGTCAAAACTTGTATACCTCTTGTAGTATACATACCTCGTCATATTTAAACACCAGTTCAAAGAAGAATAAACCAATCTTAACTCTGGAGTCTTGGATTTAATTCACCTGTATAACTCCATGAGGTGCGACTGCTTTAGAAAATGTCCTTTCCTTCAAGTCTTTCCAACCGAATTTACTGACGATAACAAAACTTTGACAGGTCGACACTGGCTACTTTTGGAGGAATTAAATTTGCCCATAGAAACTACACTAAAATCATTAATTTAAACATAGCAAACTATTGAATATTCCTTTAACTATTCCAAAGTCAACATTGGTTTGTTTTTTTTTTAACTGGTTTTGTTTAAATAGGATATACATGCACACATGGGCATGTTTATAATCCAACCAGATCTTTGATTTAACCGGAACCGATGTAAATTATTTTGCGGAAGATCATAAGCTTTCCCGTCACGTAGCACAGGTTAGTGATTGTGAGTGCTTGAAAGATCAGATAAATATTATACATAATTGGTGCGGTAGAAATAAGTTGTATTAGGTGCGCAACTAAGTTCTCTCTGTTTTTCAAGAGATGGCTCCAGTAGTAAGTGCTGGTCGATTGTGACATAACTAAAACGTCATGAACCAAGCTTAGACATATGTTAAACAAACCGCTTTGACACATTAGCGATTTTTTTTTGATTCGTATACTTTTGGTTGTGTGAAAATATCTGATTTTGTACCAAATAATCGTCATTTGCGGGAAGTGTTGCTTTTCTTCTTTCATTCGAAGAAAACGGCGGCTGAAGTGCATCGAGAACTCCAAAAAGTTTACGGAGATGCTGCTCTAATTGAAACAACGTGCCGTGATTGGTTCCGTCGCTTCAAAGACGGTGATTTCGATGTTGACGACCGTTCGCGTGAAGGAAGACCAAAAACCTGCGAGGACGCTGAATTGGAGGCATTGCTCGATGAGGATTCGTGCCAAACGCAAAAAGAGCTTGCTCCAGCATTAGAAGTTACCCGCCAAGCTATTTCCCAGCAATTGCATGCGTTGGGAATGATTCAAAGACAAGGAACTTGGGTTCCTTATGATTTGAAACCAAGACACGTTGAGCGTCGTTTTTTCGCCTATGAACAACTGCTCCAGCGGCAAAAAAGGAAGGGTTCTCTTCATCGCATCGTTACGGGTAATGAAAAATGGATTACAGCAACCCAAAGAGAACAAAATCATGGGGACTGCCCGGTCATGCTTCTAACATACGTCGTCGGTTCGGCCGAATATTCACGCTGCGAAGGCTTTGCTGTGTATATGGTGGGACCAGACCAGTGTTGTTTATTATGAGCTATTGAAACCGAACGAAACCATCACTGGGGAACGGTATCGAACTCAATTGATGCGATTGAGCCGAGCACTACGCGAAAATCGGCCACAATACAAGCAGAGGTACGAAAAACTGATTCTACAGCATGACAACGCTCGGCCTCATGTTGCCAAACCTGTTGAAACCTACTTAGAAACGCTCAAATGGGAGGTCCTACCCCACCCGCCATATTCCCCAGATATTGCGCCGTCCGATTATTACTTGTTCCGTTGGATGGCACATGGTCTGGCTAGTTCCGCTCATATGAAGACATCTCAAAATGGCTTGATTCGTGGATAGCCTCAAGAGACGAACACTTCTACCGCGACGGTATTCGAGCTCTGTCAGAAAGATGGGAAAAAGTTGTCGCTAGCGAAATGAATGATTCATTTGTAAACATTTTTTCACAATAAAGTTGCATTTTCATAAAAAAGAACAGCGAGAAATTAGTTGCGCACCTAATATATGAATATTTCTAAATGTGAAGAAAAAAGAAATTCGGTACCATACATCATCCTCACTACCTAAATTTTTGGCTCTTACCACGGCGTAAAGGTGTGCTTTGCGTTACCTTTAATTCCAAATCGTCCTTTTCTACTCATATCTAGAACATTACCAACTCTAGTTTAAAAACTTTTGGCATTATAATCAAAACTACGCGTATCTTTGATTGACTAGATACTATACTATTCATATATATTTCTGATGCTTCCTTGGTTCAATCTCGTATGTATGCATACCAAGTACATTCTCTGGAATTAACACAAAGAAGGTTCTCAAAATATCTTTACTTCAAATATACTGGCTTGAATTTTGCTCGGAACTTTGGGCATCAGGGACGTTGGATATGTTCCAAGATCGGAAACTCAATACAATTTGTTTTAGTGTCCTCGCACGAGGACAAATATAATGCTTGATTCGCCTTTAGATAGAGAGTGCTCTTACTATAACACATTGTCCAACATTATTGATACACATTTTTCGTTGCTGCAGATGAAGCTTTTGCATTGTGCTGGTGGACATGGCTAAAAAACTGTCTTTGTAGTTGTGTATGTGAGTACAAATTTAATTGATATATTTATAACAACCAACCAACATTCGTTTGTTGTGCAGTATTTTTTGCCTCATAGTTAGATTTTAAATCTGTTGGGCAAATGCATATTATTACTATTTGGTTGGCAACTAAGTACTTTCGGTTTTTACTGATAGAGAGCGTTGCTGTATTTTTTGTATAACATATGTTAGTGCTGTACTTTACCGTTTGTCGCGTGATACTAGTCACATTGGCGTAACTTCAAAAGCAAGTAGTGCGTGATTTTTATTAAAGCTATTAGTTGCGGATTAATTTTAAATGGAGTGCAGAAACGAACATTTTCGATAGATTTTACTATTTTATTTCGTAAAGCAAAGAAAGCTGCTGCGGCTGACAAAAACATATGTGAAGTTTATGGTGCTAATTGCTTAACAGAGCGCACGTGTCAGAATTGGTATAAAAAATTCCGTTCTGGAGATTTTTCCATCAAAGATGAGCAACGTTCTGGTCGGCCTACTAAAGTTGATGACGACCAAATCAAAGTCATAATTGTAGAGGATCGTCATATAACTATTTGAGAGGTTGCGGAGGGGCTACATGTATCGCACACAACAATTGAAAAACATTTAAAACGTCTTGGGCTACTTAAGAAGTCTGATATTTGGGTACCTCACGAATTGAAATAAATTCATTTAACAGAAAGAATCAACTTTTGCGATATGCACCTTAGACGAAATGAAACCGACCCTTTCTTAAAAAGAATCATCACTGGTGATGAAAAATGGGTCCTGTACAGTAACATAGTTCGAAACCGATCATGGAGCAAACACGAAAAACCAGCTCAAACCACATCGAAAGCTGAATTGCATCCAAAAAAGATCATGCTGTCAGTTTGGTAGGATTACAAAGGTGTTGTGTTTTTTTGAGCTGCTTCCAAGGAACCAAACGATCAATTCTAATGTTCTGATGTTTACTGTCAACTATTAATAAAACTGGATGAGGCAATCAAAGAAAAACGGTCAGAATTGTCAAATCGGAAAGGTGTAGTTTTCCACCAAGATAATGCAAGGCCTCACACATCTTTGGCAACTCGTGGGAAACTATTGGAGCTTGGCTGGGAGTGATGCCACATCCCCCATACAATCCTGATCTAGCACCATCTGATTACCATTTATTTCGAAGTTTGCAGAATTCTTTGTATGGTAAAACTTTCACAAATGACGATGACCTTCACTCGCACCTGGTTCACTTTTTGCTGATAAGGACCAGAAATTTTATGAGCGCGGAATCATGCAGCTGAAAGAAAGATGGCAAAAGGTCATTGAGCAAAATTTAAAATATATAATTGATTAAAAACTATTCTTTATTTAAAAAAAAGAGTTTTATTTAATATTACAAAACAGAAAGTACTTAGTTGCCAACCCAATATCATCATTATTAGCTTTTAAATGCTATTTTGGATTGAATTCACTTATAGTTACATTATTGCATATTTGTTTTCGTTCAAAGATCATATTGCGTTTTGATCTAATAATATTGTGAATGCACTCCATGATATTTTTATCAACTCCGACTTTGTTGCTGTTACGGATATATTACTTTGTAAATACCGCTTTGGGTTGAACACACATATTGTTACATTATCTGATATTTATCTAAGCCTTGACATTTTTTTAAAATTTTTTCAAAACATCTTGAAATCTGCGTAATAAGTATATTCATCCTTCTTCTGTGTGATTTTAATTTGTCTCAGAACTACCAGTTTTCTTCTTTTAAGATTAGAAAATTAATATCTTAATCAAATTAAAATTCCTTTTTAACATAAACTTTGTGTTTAATAATTTAAAATAATATTTTTTGGCTAATTATCTACATTTATTCAATTCATATCGTTATTTTCTAATTAATCGAAAATCTTTTGGTATCAACATTGGGAATATTGGAGATGTTATGTACAGGTTGGGAAAGTTTACAGATTCCGTGTCCGGGATAAATAGCTTCTGGGTTCGCTGATATTTGAGGAATTAACAAGTAATTTTTCCTGGATCGCTTAACAGGATATTGGCAAAGTGTTATCTAATTATTCAAAGGTTTCAGGTGTGGGATATAACCGCGGGCGATTTTCAAGATATTTCAGTAATTAGTATGGTAAATGTTAGTCTATATTCTCAGTTAATATATTGCTTTCTTTTTAATACATTTAATATTATTCTTTAGGCATTTGAAATATTCGAACAATATTTAAACTTGACGATATCATTCTTCGTTTATTATTACATATATATGTTGAAACAGTTTTTTATTCATTACAATTTATCTAGTGTTAATATTTTTAAAAAATCTTATTTTTTTATTGTTAAGTAATTGAAATTTAAATATAAAAGATTTTGTAACATATTTTCTTAAATTTCAAATATTTTACTTTTAATTAATGCTAACATTAATCATAATCACTTAAGGTTGATATATAACCCCTTTCCACAAAAATTTTCGTATTTTGTATACGTATTTCGACAACTAAGATGTAATCATCAGCAGATAATTAAACAGTGTCACACCTGGAAACTACGGCAAAATACCTGTACGATAACAAATTCCGCACACGATCTGTAGCGTCAAAAGCCAAAACACACACTGTATCTATATACACGAGGGTAGCTTGACAAGTAGTGAGAATGGAAAAGAAAAACGAATTTTTTAAATACAAAATAATTTTTATTTTTCGAAATATTCTCCTAAAAGAGCAATACATTTATTCCGACGGTGCTACAATGCCCTTATACCATCTCTAAAATTCGATTGCGGAAGGCTTGCAAAATACTCATTTACGAAGATGATAAGCTCGTCGTTAGACGAAAATTTCTTTCCACCTAGTGCAGTTTTCAATTTTTGGGAAAAAGGGGGAAGTCAGA
>JAVIWB010004895.1:0-110581 GCA_031893035.1 Dermolepida albohirtum | reverse complement strand
ATTATCTGTAATCCACGTGAATGGCTGGAATAGTTTTAACCATAGATCGAGGCAAATAATAAAGAAGAATGACCGATATGGATAATTCAATGTTTTCAGAACCTTCACCTGATGTAAAGGAAGAATTTGTAGACAATGTTTATCTAGATGATAAAGTGCTGGTCAGCGAAACTATCATTAATATAGATTCAACAGAATTAAACAAACGTACAATAAGTGATGAAATAAAATTGGATCCAACATCCACAAATATAAAGTTGGAATTATCACTACCTGATGTAACAGATGACAACATTGTAATGTATACTGTTATTAAACAGGAATTATCATCCGATATAAATCATTACACCACTGTAATAGATGACTATGTTAAAGTAGAAAATGATATTGTTGGTGATATAAAAGTGAACTTCCATAATAAACAGCTATGTAAGTGTATATATGTTATGTCATTACAAGTTAGTGATAGTTTGTGCACAATAAAAACAGTTTAATACATTCTAACAATTTCCATAAAAATTCTCACTCTTGTTAAGATCGATTATTTGTGATTTACTGTAGTAAATTTCGCATTCCAAATTAAACTTTTGTTTTAGTTGGGCACATGTTTTGCATATCAGTATAGTAGATGATATGTTCTGAGAAAGAAATGATAATATAAATTTTGTTGGCAAATATAGAGTGTACCAACACGATTGGCAGTCTAATTTTCTTGCTGAATGATTTGATTCAAATTGTCAAGATTATGAAATTCATTTTTATAAATATTAGTTTTTATCACGCCAAATAGATCAAATAGCCGGCGATGTTAAATCTGATGATCGAAGAGGCTGCAGATCGCAGTTATTAAAACAATCTTCATAAAATTCCATTAAAACTTTTCTTATGAGGTCCTTTGATATTAGCATACAATACTCCAATGGAAAATAAAGATTTGAGAAATTGGATAATTCGTGGGTGTAATGCAATCAGAAGCAACGTTAATGTTTTAGAAAGGGTTTGCAGTCCATGGGGGAAGAGTGTTTTTGGAAGTGTTTGGCAGTCATTGTGTGTCACATCAATGACATGCTCAGGGAAAGTAAATCTTTCGTCGAATGTCACACTAGTCTTTAATCGAGGACCTACGAGAAATCCCAACATTGTTAATAGTGTTACTAGACTCAATTTTAGAAATATTTTTAGAATTGAACACCCAGAAACATTGATCTGTGTTCACCTTTCGTTGTTGCAAAAGTACAATTTATACATTTTAAAACATTTGTTTGCAGTAAGTTAACATCAGATGATGAGTCATTTCTGTGACAAATTTCAATGTAATTGGCATAGGCTTATTCAGGACAATCGATAGACTTAATAAGGTCATCTATGATAATGTTAAATAAAAGTGTTCCACACTGCAGTACTTCCGAAGTGTAACAGAAAAGCTGAGACCTAAACCCATTATAATCTATATAATTGACTGTATTAGATAAATAAGAGTAAAACAGTCTCAGCAAGGATCTACCTGTGCCAAAGGAACTTCATTTTTCTAATAGAATTCGATGATCGATCAAATCAAATGCACTGGAAAAGTTCGCATGACTTACGTCCAATTGGCCACCAGCATCAAGAGATGAAGCTATTGGGTTGGCAACTAAGTACTTTCGCTTTTGTAGTATAAAATAAAACACCTTTTTTTTAAACAAAGATAGTTTTTAATCAATTATATATTTTCCATTTTGCTCAATGACCTTTTGCCATCTTTCTTTCAGCTGCATGATTCCGCGCTCATAAAATTTTTGGTCTTTATCAGCAAAAAAGTGAACCAGGTGCGAGTGAAGGTCATCGTCATTTGTGAAAGTTTTACCATTCAAAGAATTCTGCAAACTTCGAAATAAATGGTAATCAGATGGTGCTAGATCAGGGCTGTGGCATCACTTCCCAGCCAAGCTCCAATAGTTTCCCACGAGTTGCCAAAGATGTGTGAGGTCTTGCATTATCTTGGTGGAAAACTACACCTTTCCGATTTGACAATTCTAGCCGTTTTTCTTTGATTGCTTCATCCAGTTTTATTAATTGTTGACAGTAAACATCAGAATTGATCGTTTGGTTCCTTGGAAACAGCTCAAAAAACACAACACCTTTGTAATCCCACCAAACTGACAGCATGATCTTTTTGGATGCAATTCAGCTTTCGATGTGGTTTGAGCTGGTTTATCGTGTTTGCTCCATGATCGTTTTCGTACTATGTTACTGTACAGGACCCATTTTTCATCACCAGTGATGATTCTTTTTAAGAAAGAGTCGGTTTCATTTCGTCTAAGGTGCATATCGCAAAAGTTGATTCTTTGTGTTAAATGAATTTCTTTCAATTCGTGAGGTACCCAAATATCAAGCTTCTTAACTAGCCCAAGACATTTTAAATGTTTTTCAATTGTTGTGTGCGATACATGTAGCCTCTCCGCAACCTCTCGAACAGTTATATGACGATCCTCTTCAATTATGACTTTGATTTGGTCATCATCAACTTCAGTTGCTCATCTTTGCGGGAAAAATCTTCAGAACGGAATTTTTTATACCAATTCTGATACGTGCGCTCTGTTAAGCAATTAGCAACATAAACTTCACATATCTTTTTGTGAGCCGCAGCAGCTTTCTTTCCTTTACGGAAATAAAATAGTAAAATATGTCGAAAATGTTCGTTTCTGCACTCCATTTAAAATTAACCCACAACTAATAGCTTTAATAAAAATCACGCACTACTTGCTTCTGAAGTTACGTCAATGTGACTAGTATCACGCGACAAACGGTAAAGTACAGCACTAACATACGTTATACAAAAAATAAAGCAACGCTCTATATCAGTAAAAACCGAAAGTACTTTGTTGCCAATCCAATATTTTCACACTATAATCTCCGTAGACGAATGGTTACCTCCTTGCATGACTTTCTATTATGATTCAAATGCTACAAATATGAAATGTGCTGTCTATCTTTGTTAATTTATAGAGTAAAGAATATGTTCTTCTATACACGTATATAGAACACGACGTTTTAATATCCCACATATGATTTGCAGCCTCTCATGTGTCCGATAGTATAGCGTAGAGCTTGTTTGTATTGAATAAAAACCAAAGAAGGTACATGTGTTTCTCTACTTATGGCCATTATTATTTTTATATCTCAGGTAAATGTATATAACATACACTTTTAGTGAATATTAGTTATCACAGTTTTAGTAAATGAATACACCGGTAATTTTGATGGAGCCTGTGGTTGATTAACTGAATACAATGATTGCTTATTTTTTCATTTAGTCCAATAATCACTCCTCATCAATTATTCACAAGTCATAATAGTAATTTTAAGTATCTTATCTTGTAAATCTTTCTTTTTTCGACAGTTTGTAACAATTATATTGAATATTTTCCATTGTTGAACTTATTTCTTTGTAATTGTATATCACACCCACCCTGAAAATAGTTTAGTTGACTGGAATATATTCCATTTTAGTCGGAAGAAGTCAATACTGGAGACAGTTGTTATTTTTCAATATATTTTGCGAAAATCACACAACTGAGTTTCGGTATTTAATTTCTTATGGATTTTCATCAAGTAAAGGCCACATTAGTTAATTAAATATATAATTATTTCTTCAAACTAACTTATTAAGTCATTATAACCTGTATATGCATATATCTTTCATGTGAATACTTTTTTTGGCAGTTTGTAACAAGTGTAATGAGTATTACGAAGAATATTGTACCAAATGTGGAATGCTTATACGTATTTTAAACGGAAATGGTCTTAATAATAGTGCGAGAAAAGAGATACCAGGGGATATTCTAGAAATTAAAGAAAGTGTATTTGGAGGCATTGGCATATTTGCTTTAAAAACAATTCCTAAAGGTGTAAAACTTGGACCATTCACTGGATTTAGTTCCTCAGACTCCTATTGGAGGCTTAAAGGGGGAAAATTTGTAGTAAACAATGACGAATTAGAATCGTTAAATTGGATGCAGTATGTGAATTGTGCCAAGAGTCTTTACGATCAGAACCTAGATGCGTTTCAATATGAAGATAATCTATATTATAGCAGCGTTTGTGAAATCCGGGAAGGTCAAGAACTATTAGTGTATTTTGGTGAAGAATGCGAAGAAAACTTGAATAGTGGTATTGAAATAGATTTTATACCTCATATAGAGGCCGACGCTGAAAAAGTATTCGCATGCACTTATTGCTGCCTTGGATTTAGTTTGAAAGTGTATTTGGTGGAACACAAAACTATTTGTTCCAAGGGAACAAATGGAAACTTTGAAGGTATGAAATATTCTCTTGAACTATCTCATTTTATAATTAGATATATTTAGTGAGGTTTAAGAAATTGCATTTATTATTTTCAATTTACTTTTAACGTGGGTGTATGTCTATATCTGAACTATTACAAATATAGACGTGTAAGCTTTAATTTTGACTGGTGCCATGTTTTGTTCATTTTTTCTATTCTTGCGTATTTTACCTTTCTTTTTCTAACTCTTTATTCTGATTTTCTGTTTCTCTTGCTTTTCCTTCAGTCACATCTATTACACTGGGGAATAATTTTTAACAGAATTTCTGTTGAGTTTGATTTTTCAGTTGTTTTAAAGTTAAATAGGCATTATGATTTGAAAACTGTAGCCAGTTCTCTTCTGACACGTCAAGTTTTTTCTCTACAGCTTACATTAATGCAACCACTTTGCGAACAAAGTAAGCAGTTCCATCAAGATTTGAAGATCATCGAGGCATGGTATTAGGGTAGATAAAATGTACATATGATGGCTTACTATTGTCGAAGCATCAAGCGAGATTATGGACAAATTGAACACTCCAGTAAAAGCTAGAAGTAAAAAGTTTTTACCTTAATATTTGGTAAAAGAACTTTACTGCTTATATGATCACATTTTAATTTACAGAAACCACATATAGCCTTTGTCTGAATAAAATTATTCTCTGTGAACAGTATATTTAGTAATTTTTTCCTTTATTTTTCTTTGTATGCACATTTTGTAGAACTGTTGGGGCAAAGAGAGAGTATCCTGTAGCTTACAAGGTTTACGTGATAAACAAAAAGTAGTATTATTTTTGGATTCAGGTGCCAAAAGTTGTTCAAGAACAAGTATCAGTTCTAGGTCAACGATATTTGTGTTTCCCAGTGTTGTTTTTCAAATATTTTCAAATTGTGAATCCAAACTTTTTTAAAAGCTTATATGTTATTGTCTTATTTATGCTCTCTTTTAATTTTCCTACTAATATAATTTTTGCTTGTAGCGATCGAGTTTAATGAGAATATTTTTGTGCAATTTTAGAACTCGTGCAATGCTCGTTTTGCAAAATTTACCTGGAGAAGGAGGAATACCTGGAGTTCCACAAGATTTACTGCTCTGAAGGAAGTGCAAAGTAAGATTAGTTTTCTATTACCAAATAGATTCACCAATTTAAGATAATATCTAGAATGAAATTGAATTACTCGGGAGTGATAATTCGCATTTAAATGACTGGAGAGATATCGGCGTGAACGCCAGTGCAAATTGTATTCTGTCATTTATCGAAATTAATTTTTATAAGTTCAATCCGCAATAGGCGTTGGCATCCACAAGAGCCATCTTTGTCATATCATTGAGTCTTTCAACCCCTTTTAATTCGGTGTTGCTGAACACTCCCTCAACTAACTTTTTTACACACAATTCTTTATGCAAAATTTTTTGAATTGAGGAATTTGAAATCCCCAACATATCTGGCGATATGCCACATGTCGATTTTTGTTGATGATCTTACGCACAGCATCGACGTTTTCCTAAGTGACTGCCGTTTTTTGTGAACCTGCTCTTATATCGTCGCTAAGACTGATCCGTCCACGTTTGAATTTTCCATACCAACGAGAAATTGTTGACTGTTGTGGTGCTTCATTGCCGAAAACAGAAACCATTTCGGCGAGGAATTCTAGTTGAGATAATTGTCTTTGAAAATTATATAAAATTATTCCGTGAAAATATCCTCGGTTTAATTCCATTTTTCAACTAACCTGTCAACTTTGCGTTGTAGCTACAACACTACACGTATGACACTGAAACTTTGGATTTAGATTAAGTAAAGATGGAAATTAATTTTTAGTAGTGACATTAGTGATGCCCCCTATGTCCCACTATGCAAAACTTAAAAGACATTCCATATATAATAAACAAAAGTATTGCATGCAGAAATGGGAAACAAGTGGCATTTGATTTTATTTTGTTTGAAAATTTATTTGTAACAGAATTTACTTATTTTCAGACACAGTGTACTTCCTGCACTGAATGATCACATCTTGGAAGAAAAGAACCTTTCATCTGTAACGAACAAGCGCAAAAAATTCAAATTTATACCACGAAAATATGTAAGCGACCTTAAAAACCACACCAACAGGCACTGCAAAGT
This sequence comes from Dermolepida albohirtum, assembly GCA_031893035.1. Taxonomy (NCBI): domain Eukaryota; kingdom Metazoa; phylum Arthropoda; class Insecta; order Coleoptera; family Scarabaeidae; genus Dermolepida; species Dermolepida albohirtum. The sequence continues at coordinate 104,149 of JAVIWB010004895.1, read as the reverse complement.
AAAAATGTTCAAGTGTGGAGTTTGCGATAAAAGATTCAAATGTTTGAAGTGCAAATTTCAGACAAACAACAAATACTATCTGAAGTCACACGTAAAAACAAAACATCTCAACGAATATGATTATAATTGCATGGAGTGTGAGTACAAGACAAATATCAAATCACATTTAAAAGTGCATATACAAGCTAAACATCTTAAGGAAAAGGACTTTAAGTGCATGAAGTGTGAATACAAGACAATCTGTAAGTCAAAGTTAGAGGCACACGTTAAAACCAAACATCTTAAAAAGTACGATTATAATTGCATGGAGTGTGAATTCAGGACAAACGTCAAGTCAAGTTTACAAGTACACATAAAAGCTAGACATCTTAAAGAATACGATTACAACTGCATGGACTGTGAGTACAAGACAAGTTGTAAGTCACATTTAAAAATGCATATAAAAACTAAACATCTTAAAGAAAGTGATTTCAATTGCATGGAGTGTGAGTACAAAACAAACCGTAAGTCGAAGCTAGAGGCACATGTAAAAACGAAACATCTTAAAGAATACGATTATAGTTGTATGGAGTGTGAGTTCAAGACAAACATTAACTCTCACTTAAAAAAACATATAAAAGCTAAACATGTGAAAGAAAATTATTTTAATTGCATGGAGTGTGAGTACAAGACAAACATAAAGTCGAATTTAAAACTGCATATAAAAACGAAACATCTTAAAAAATACGATTACAATTGCACGGAGTGTGAGTACAAGACAAACATCAAGTCACATTTAAAACTGCACATAAAAACTAAACATCTTAAAGAATGTGATTTTAATTGCATGGAATGCGAGTACAAGACAAACAACCGATCGAATTTAAAGCTGCACATAAAAACTAAACATCTTAAAGAAAAATGATTTAAATTACAGTGTGAGTGAAAGACAAACTATAAAAACACTTAGAAATACACGTAAAAACGAAATATCTTTAAGAACACGATTGTAATTGCACCGAGAGCGAGTACAAAAGAAACACAAAGTCACATTTAGAAATGCACATTAAAACTAAACGTCTTAGAGAAGACGATTTTAATTACATGAAGTGAGAGTGTAAGTCAAAGTTGGAGGCACACGTAAAAACTTCTAAACCTGTCATGAGGCATAGATGTCCGTGTGCGTGAAGCAGTTTTCTAATTATATTAGTATTATTTGCTTAAATGGAAGATGTATATGCAAGAGTACATATAAAATACCATATATATTTAATAAGTTGTCAAATGCAGACTCTGGAAATGTGCATTGGTACTTCTCTGTCTCCGATAACTTATAATTTTATTGGAAAATGGGTTGAAGTGGATAAGATGTAAGCATTTCTATCTGTAATCCCTGATGCTCTCAAGTTATGGTTTTTAAATACAGATAGTGAAAGTTAACGTCGATAAAAAAATCCTAAAATAGCGTTCTGCAGCTCTTAAGGGATTTCTATTACATTTAATGTGGCCAACAGATATAAAATTATCTAATTTATCATACTTACCTTTTTTATGCGCTTGTATCACAATGGCATGCTTTAATCATTATTCTTAATAATTCAGTATGGTGGGGCGCCCCCCGATCCACTACTAGATGGGGCCCAAATTGTTAATGTAGGAAATTATGTCTTCCACATTGAAATTGAAGACATAACAATCGCCTATTATTATACAGACTTGTTCATTCTAGAATTAGATATGCGCTGTCCACAAGTGGAAAGAGTGCAGTTAGGTTAAAGCGCGCGAGAAAGGATAGAATATCTCTCACCACACCACAGTTCGTGTGTGCGTGCGCTGCTACGATAAACCTCCCCTACTGATAATCAAAATAAGTCATTCTTGTTAAAGCCGTTGCGGTGTACTAAGCATTTATTATTTTACTTTTAAAAATGACTTATACACACGAAGAACGAATACAAATTATAAAATGGTACTATGGTGGCCATAGCGCACAAGAAATTGTTGGGCGATTTGTTTTTTCGTTTGAAAATAGACCCGTACCGACTGTTCAGACTGTTTTGAATATTGTCCATAGGTTAGAGAGTACGGGATGTTTGAATAGCTGCCAAAACTGTATTCACTTATTTGACGAAGATCGAGCTAGAATTCGTCAGTTACCTGAAGAACGAGAACAGAGGGAAATCGAGGTGTGCAGTATTGTTGAAATCGAACCTTCTTATTCTAGTAAACAAATATCTGAAGTAGTTGACGTAAAACCTCTAACAGTTCGTCGTATTCTGAAGAGAAATGATTACAAATCATACAAAATTAGTATAACTCAAGAAATATTTCCTCTAGATAAAACGAATCGTATGATGTTTTGTGAAAGTATGATGGAAAAAGCGAATCAGAATGAAAATTTTATAAAAAATGTTTTATTCAGCGACGAGTCGTCATTTCCATTGCATGGACATCACAATCCATCTGTGAGTAGATATTGGTCTATAGAAAATAAACACATGAGTGTACCACTGCGTACGCAATTTCCAGAAAAACTTAATGTATGGGCCGGTATGTTAGGTGATCACATCATTGGTCCGTTTTTTATTGATGGAAATTTGAATGCAGCAAAATATTTGAATCTGCTTCAGAATACTATAATTCCGAGTGTTCGAGCTCTTAACGTCAACTTCGAGGAGATTTGCTTTCAACAAGATGGGTGTCCGGCTCATAATGCAAGAGCAGTGAGAGAGTTTTTATTTAACACTTTTCCTGATCGCATTATTAGTGGTTTTGGATCTGCGAAATGGCCACCTCGATCTGCTGATTTATCGCCCAACGATTTCTTTTTATGGGGATATGTTAAAACCATCGTTAATGATCCCCATACAAGACCTAGCAATTTAAATGAATTACGCCTCAAAATTGTCGATGCCCTACGGAGTGTAACCCCTGATATGCTAGCTCGAGTAAGACTCGAGTTTTATAATCGATTAGGGTATTGTCTGGCACAAGAAGGTGGTATTTTTGAGCCACTTCTACACTAGGATTTTTAAAAGTTTCTTTTAATTTTTTCATTGTTTGAAAATCTTTTTAATTTTTAGAATTTTCTATTTCATTTATTTCAAGAATATTTTATTAGTTTCACGCCAAACGGCAAAACATTTCAAGAAAATAGCCATGTTTGAAAATCTTTTTAATTTTTAGAATTTTCTATTTCATTTATTTCAAGAATACTTTATTAGTTTCACGCCAAACGGCAAAACATTTCAAGAAAATAGCTATGTTGCATTTTATTAAAAGATTCAAATAAAATGCATCAAATAATTTATACAATTCAAAAATGTAGGTACGTATTGTCAATGCATAATGATTTACAGCCCCGACCTACACACATCATGTCGCTGGTGAAGACTGATTTCAGACATTCTCACGCGTAACACGCGAGAAAGTAGGGGAAGTTGTTTGCAATACAAAAGTGGGAGAAAATGAAACTGCCAATTCTAAATCTAGAATGAACAACTCTGTATACCATGGTGACCTTTATATTTTTACATTTCAAGAAATTTATATATTTTTTGTAAATACAATAAATGATAAAAATTTTATTGTTTTTTTTATCCTTCTCCTTCGAGTAAATATTTTTAATTACAATCAGCATACCCATTTTAGGTTGTTACAGTTTAATTCATTTCTTCTAAATTATTTGTTTCATTTGCGAAAACTCTGTATAACGTTTGTATTATCGTTAAAATCATATATGTTCAAATGCGTATTAGTATTTCATTTCTATTCATTTTCATATAGCGTAACTTTCGTATATTCGGTGTTTGTTCAATTATGTTAAGGGTCATTGTTGCATGTTGTGAAGCGCAGTTTTTTTCAATAGTTTTGTTATCGTTCATAAGCCTGAGCATGATGTCATTCTTATGTGGACTCGGTTAGCCGCCTTAATAGCTCCCCCCTTTCCCTTCGCATCTCTCCGCACCCCGACGAGGAGAGGCAGAGACGAACCAGACGTTGGGGAAGACGGTCACTAAAATATTTGAGATAGTGCTCCTTCGTTGAAGGGATATATGAAATTGTAAGCACATGAAAACATCGTGTTAAGAGTAAATAAAACTCATCAATTAAAAAGCGACGTCTACCATTCCAAGCGTGGTTCAAGGAGTAAAACCCTGAACATCTACAGGTATGTCTCTGACTTCCTTAACGCACTTGTGTTACTGTATTGTGTACGATAGGGTTTTTATTTTCTGTGTGTGATTTGCCGTTTGGGCTTGGTTCTCTCTCCTTTCCTTTTGGGGCCCAGCATCGACGCATCTCTGCAAGCCACGAACAGGTCAGATTAAACCATTTTGTAAATGACATTATGTAATAGATAGTTAAGTTACGTCCGTAGTTATGATACGTAAATATTTGTTTCATTAATAGTAATAACTTGTGTATAATATACGTAAGTATACGGAAGTAAGGATTCATATATCAATTAGGTTATTGAATACGATAGATTAACGATAACATATTCTTTTGTATGTTTTTTTTTTTGTTTTGTCTCTTTCAAGAAACTTATGTTAGTTATAAATTCATTCACACCTTTATGTCATGCTAACATGTAATATTTATAATAAATGCTACATCATTACCTCCCGTCTGGTGATTCTTTTTCCCATCAACCAATTAAGAACCTGCAGTGCCGAAGCACTGTAACAAGATTGAAAATTTTGTATTACATATAAACTTAATTATCACCTACTTAAAAAGGTCAAAGGGAAATGAACCAACTAGTTATTCTATACTGTGCTCCATAATGCACGTTATTTCAGGGGTACTCAAAGAGGTCGCCGGGAAGTGACCCAACTAATTACTCTATATTGTGCTTCATAATGAACGTGGATCCAGGCATACTGTGCTTGGTCATTAGAATATGCGGGAGGGAGGTAAAAACCAAAAAAATTTTTTTCTGCCATCTAACGAGATTATATAATACTATACTTCTAATTGGTAAATAATTTTATAATCATGAAAGGTAAATAAAACCTCCTTCTACATCAGTGTCTATTCAATTCGTATTTTTCCTAGTTTTAAAAGTAACCCTTACACTGAAGTACAGCCTCACTTCTACTTACAGACCTTATCTAAAGGTCGTATCTTTATTTCTGGTCTATTGACAGCCACGAATTTATTTGAATTATAATTCATAATTAATAATATATATTAATGTACATGTACAAATACTTTATATGATGATATAAATGAAATACAAATAAATAAGAATACAATAATAAATAAAGACATTACAAACACTTTAAAAACTGAGATACGTAATATTACATATAAAATAAATATAACAATACAACATGCAAGTCAAAATTTATAATTTAAAGTCATTTAACGAATAAAAGTTCTCCGCTAACACTGTTCTCCAGTTTATTCAAGGACAGGCCTGTTATCTTATTAAGTAGTGTGTTGTAAATTCTTCATAGCTAAGTAATAGGTGACTTTTCTGAATGCGTTGATGCCGTATTACCAATCTCTTCTGATTTCTTGTCTTGTAGTCATGAAAATCACTGTTTAGAGAGCACTTATGACATGATTTGTGGACGTACTCAAGACATGGAAGTATATATAAGGATAGCAAGACTGGATATTATGAATTTTAAATAGGTTTTTACAACTAGTAGTATTTAGTACACCACTAATAGTTCATTAGTAGTGCATTAGTGCATTTTGAAAACCGTTTCAGCTATACTTGAAGCGCTCCACGTCAATACACATTAGTGGTTCTACTCTGTAAATTAACACAGTTTTAGCTGCTTCGTATGTAGCTACTTATTTTACTCTACGAATTGAGTAAATAGCTGTACAAATACGGCGACACAAATTTTTTACATGGCAGTGTCAAATCAGATTGCTTGTAATTTGTAGGCCAAAGAACTAAATATTGACTTTAGTCTCTTCCGCTACTACTCTTGTTACAACTGTCAGCTGTGTTTGATTACGATTAAGTTTCAGAAGACTACTACCAAACTATTCACCAGCCTCGCTCAATGCTTTCTCCATGCAAATTTCCGCGATCTTGGATTGAACACGCACCAATATGGACATAAGGTCAGCAAATTGGGTAACCTTACCCAAGGTAATGTTATAAATCAAATAGAACAAAGGCCCCAATATTGACCCCCGTGAAACCCCTCGATTAACTGGCACCGCATCAGAATAGATTGTTCCAAAACACCACCTGCCTCCTATTCGTTAAGTACAAAGAAATTAGTTCATTTGCCTGTCTCCTCACTTGATATCTTCAGTGTTTTGTAAAAGTATTGTATAGTTCATGAAATCAGAAACCTTACTCAAGGTGCGATGGTCCAGAATGACAGCATTTCTATCAGGTGCGTCCACTATGCTTTTTACGATATCGGAAATGGTGGTTGGCTCAGATAGTCAATTTGGTTATGTAAGAGTTTGTGTGCTTCGAAATACTGGATTAATCTCTTTTTGATAATGGTTTCAAATATTATTGACATCACGGGTAGTATAGAAATCGGTCTAAAGTTCGTTTCTTCAGCCTATCCTCCCTTATGTATCGGAAGCATTTTTGCTATTTTCAAAGGATCCGGGAATACCCTGCTGAAAATGTCTGTCATTGGGTCAGTTATGTAATCAATACTTTTTGACAGTATGCTCATGTTAGATTTTTCAGCGATTTGCTAACTCCTGAAACTTTCAGCAATATCCTTTACTTCTTCCTTTGTCGTAGGATGGAAAAGGATAGTTTTATGTACAACATTAAAATTTTGCTTTAATAATTCTTGCGGATCCAAGTTTGAACTTTGTATTGTTTAATTACATGACTGATAGGCACCTCTTCTCACAGTAAATGTTAGATAATTTGTTTTTGTTTCATTTGCTTTGGTTTAAATTTTGTTTCCAGATTTTCCGAATCGTTTACAGAATTTTAGTGAAAGGCTGTAGTGTTACCCGCAAAACTTGCCACTTCCATATTTGTCCTTCAATAGAAAATCTAGGATATAGAGGAAATATGATTAAAAGTCCTAGTACACTTAATTGTTTTGCGCCAGATTTCATAGAGTAGAATTGCGTGTAGTGGCTCTCTATTTCACTCGCAAGGTAGGACGTTAGGGTGGAAAAGACGGGATATAGAAGTTGTTTTTTTTTATTTACAAAGGAGAATATTTTGGACATCATATGCAGTATAGAGATCGGTCTAAAATAGATTTTTTCATTCGATCCCTCATGTATCAGAAGCACTTTTGCTATTTTCAAAGGGTCCGGGAATAAACTGCTGGATAAACACTCATTGAAGATCTCTGACATTAAGTCAGTTATATAATTAATACTCTTCTTTAGTATGGTAACGTTCATTGCATATATATATATATGTGTGTGTGTGTGTGGTCTGCTGGCTTCTGAAGCTATAAACGATATTCTTTACTCTTCGTAGGATGGAAAAACAAACTTTCTATACAACACCAATATTTTATTTTAATACATGTTGTGGAACCACGTTTGAACCCTGTATTGATTTGATTGTCGCGTTACCCACATCAACAAAAAAAAATAGTCGAAATCATTAACAGTTACATTGGGCGAAATATTCGAATTGAATTCATTGCTTACTACTTCGCCTCCAATCACATCCCACACAGCCTTAATTTTGTTCTCTTCTCTAAGTATGTAATTAGAGTCCGGTTCTTTTTTTACTCCTAACTACATTCGTATTCCTTCTATAGTTTTCGGGATAATTCTATAGACTTCCTATCACTTGTTGCCCTACTTATTGTTTCGAAACTCTGAATCAAATCTCATTGTTTTAGAATCCTCAGTATACCGCGATATACTCTTATGGCCATTACCAACCTTTTTCGCTAGTTCAGAGAAAGTTAAATCAAACAGTGAATGTAAAAATTCAAAAAAATATTTGGAACATTCTTGTATATCGTTAATTAATTACAATGCATTCCAGAGGTATAGCTTTTTCTTTAGTTTCTAAAAATAATTTTTTGACGTTTCACAAAATTCAGTGGTAATTCTATCATAAAAAATGTATTTTCTGTGCATTAGTAAGTAATTTGGTGAGTAATTCTAGAAGGCTCATTAAATATTCGTTGTAAATCATAGGAAGAAAATAAATTGGTTACGTTACCTGCATTTTTTGTTTTTTCAAGAAAATTTGCATTGAAATTACCTACTCCACTATATTAGCATCAAGGTATGTATTATTAATATTTCTTAGCGAACATTTTAAATCGTCTAGTGGAGACTGTATACACAGATGACCATCACGTTATCATTAACCAAAATTTCTATGACCACTTCAACGGAATATCTATCTGGCACGTACATTTTCTGATAATTAAAATTGTCTCATGTCAATATCAAAACAGCACCATGTATTGTTTGTTGTATAACTACAGTAAGCCGAAGACACATTGTAAATTGTAACCATTTGATTTGAAGTTATTAATTGAAGAATTTGCTAGCCAATGCTCAGCACCATGTATTGCTTGTTTTATAACTTCAGTAAACCAAAAATACATTGTAGCCATTTAATTTGAAGTTATTATTTGAAGAATTTGCTAGCCAATGATGTTCAGTTACCCACATTATATCTGGCTTGTATTCAAACAGATATTTAGCTCGTCGATTTTAATTGATATTGATTTGGATGCTTAAATTATATGTCATCAAAGTTTTTGGTGCGAAATTGTATATTATTGAGCGAGCAATTAATCAAAGGTAACTGTTTCTCGAAAAATTCCAAATTACTTGACTAAATGTTCATTTGCCAAAAAGTTGGGCCATTTAATTGATCCTTTAAAATGAAATCCGCAATTTTAAAAATTCACGTCTTGTATTCGCACTCAACGCAATTAAAATCACTTTTTTTGACTGTGTTTACTTTTCACGTGCCCTTCTAATTTCAATTTATAGTTTGTTCTATACTCACACTCCGTGCAATTATAATCGTATTGTTTAAGGTGTTTTGTTTTCGTGTGTAATTCTAAATTGAACTTGTTGTTCGTCTTGTACTTACACCCTGTACAACTATGATCATATTCTTTAAGATATTCCGATTTCACATGTGTTTTTAATTTGAACATGTTGTTTGTCTTATACTCGCACTCTACGCAATTGTGACTGTATTCTTTAAGATGTTTGTTCTTTATGTGTATTTGTAAATATGCCTTGCTGTTTGTCTTGTACTCACACTCTACGCAATTGTAATCGTATTCTTTAAGATGTTTAGTTTTCAAGTGCGTATTTAATTTTAACTTGCTGTTTGTCTCAAACTCACACTCCTTGCAATTGTAACCGTACTCTTTAAGGTGTTTGTTTTTTACGTGTATTTGTAAATATGTCTTGTTGTTTGTCTTGTACTCACACTCCGTGCAATTGTAATCGTATTCATTAAGATGCTTTGTTTTCATGTGTATTTGTAGGTTTAACTTGGCGTTTGTCTTGTACTCACACTCTGGACAACTATAATCATACACTTTAAGATGTTTAGTTTTCACGTGTATTTGCAAACTCTTCTTGTCGTTTGTCATGTACTCACATTCCATGCAATTGTAATCGTATTTTTTAAGGTGTTTACTTTGCATGTGCACTCGTAAACTTTCCTTGATGTTGGTCTTGTACTCACACTCCAAGCAATTATAATCATATTCTTTAAGGTGTTTAGTCTTCATGTGAATTTGTAGATTTAACTTGATGTTCGTCCTGTACTGACACTCCAGGCAGTTAAAATCGTATTCTTTAAGATGTTTGGTTTTCATGTGTAATCGTAAACCATTCTTATCATTTGTCATATACTCACACTCTACGCAGTCATAATCGTATTCTTTAAGATGTCTAGTTTTCATGTGTATTCGTAGATATTTCTTGTCATTTGTCATGTACTCACACTCCATGCAATTGTAATCGTATTTTTTGAGATGCTTAGTCTTCATGTGTATTTCTAACTTTGACTTTATGTTTGTCTTGTACTCACACTCCAGACAATTGTAATCAAATTCTTTAAGATGTTTAGTTTTCATGTGCGTTTTTAGGTTCAACTTGACGTTTGTTTTGTACTCACACTCCTTGCATCTGTAATCGTATTCTTGAAGGTGTTTACTTTTCACGTGCGTCCTTAATTTTGACTTGATGTTTGTCTTGTACTCACATTCCATGCAATTATAATCGTATTCTTGGAGGTGCTTGGTTTTCATGTGTATTCGGAAATATTTTTTGTCATTTGTAATGTATTCACACTCCATGCAATTATAATCGTATTCTTTAAGGTGTTTCGCTTTTATATGCGACTTCAGATAGTATTTGCTATTTGTTTGAAACTTGCACTTCAAGCATTTAAACTGTCTACCTTTATGTTGTGAGTTTGGAGTTTTCTCTTGTGTACTTTTAATATTCAGATAGCCACGTACGGAATGTTTGTGTTTGATGGCAATATGCATATTTTCCACATGTAGATTGAGAGACTCTTTCTTCTTGAATCTTTTGTAGCAAATTCCGCACCTGACCATTTTCATTTCGTAATGTTTACTGGTGTGATTTTTGGGTTCGCCTACATATTTGCACTGCGCAAGCTTGAGTTTTTTCCTTTTGCTCGTTACAGTTGAAATGTTCTTTTCTTCCAAGGTATGATCATCCGATGCAGGAAGTGCACAGTGTCTGAAAATGAGAGAATTTGTTACAAATAAGTTTTGAAATAAAATAGAATTAAATGTCGCTTATTTCCGACTTTAATAATTTCAATTAAGAAGGTATGTATTACAGATTACTCTATGTCTTCGAATTAGATAGGTTGTGACACCATTTTTTTTAGTAGGATGGTGCCATGAGAAAACGCGTGGACTGTACCTGCTTCAGCAAGGGTTTATTACAATCCTGAAGATATTTTAGGTGCACGGCCGTTCAGACAATTAAATAGTAATTCGTTTTCAGATATTATGATTTGGTCCTGCACATCACGAAAAGACCTGGAGCCTTCTGTATATCACGAGTACAAGGAACCAAATACAGAACAAATCCATAATGGAATAAATACTAATTCTATTGATTTTCTAAGTTCTGAAGATGATTACAAATTTATACAAAATGGGGCATCGTTCCACTGAGCAATCAATAAAAGATTTGTGTTCTGACAACAACGTACAGGTCTTAGCGTGGCTACTCTGTAGACCTAAACCCAAAAGTGGAATTTATATGAAGGCCCTAATTTTATTGCGCGGTACAAATTGCTATATCATCCCAGGGCAGGGTAAATATAGCAATTATACTTGCAAGTATTACTATCTACTCTCTTGGTAATAAGTCTATGGCCAAGCATGTAATTTATTCCACATGGCCGCATATTTTACGTATTATGTGCAATTGCTATACCCTGATGAAATGACCAACAACAGGATTATGCAGACTTAAAAAAACAAGTTTCCCTATTATCCCTAGTTTATAGTCTACTACTGTGGGCAAAAAATAGTAAGACTTTGTTCATAATTTTTAAATTCTTAATTTATTCTTCCAAATCTATTTCGTCGCCCTCAAAGTAATCCCCCCTGGCCCCAATACACTTGTGCCAACGTTTCTTCCAATTCTCGAAACAGTCAATTTCAGGAATAGCCTTCAATGCGCGTAGCGATTCACGTTTAATGTCTTCAATTGACTCAAAACGGTTTCCCCGGAGCGGTCGTTTGGGTTTGCTGAATAGCCAGAAGTCACACGGAGCTAAATCAGGCGAATACGGTGGTTGCGGCACGATATTGGTTGAAAATTTGGCGAAAAACTCGCGAAGAATTAATGCAGTATGAGACGGTGCATTATCGTGGCGCAAAAACCAAAAGTTGTCGGCCTATAATTCTGGCCTCTTTTTACAAATAGCACTGCGCAAACGACGCATAACACTCAAATAGTATTCTTTGTTGACAGTGTGGCCGGTCAGAAGAAATTCGGAGTGCACCACACCTCGATAATCGAAGAAAAGTGTTAACATAACCTTGATTTTTGACTTGCTTTGACGTGGTTTTATGGGATTCGGCTCACCTTTGATACGATATTTGGCCGATTGATGGTCTGTTTCTGGGTCATAAGCGTAGATCCAAGTCTCATCTCCAGTTATGATGCCTATCATTTTGTCTTGATAGTCGGAAAGCATTGTTTCACATACGTCAACGCGACGCTGTTTTTCGAAAAAATTAAGTGATTTTGTAACAAATCGTGCTTTCACTTTTCTTAGGCCCAAATGATCTTTCAAAATGGTTTTTACTGATCCTTCCGATATTCCAACGATGCGAGTAAGGTCTCTGACTGTTAATTGTCGATTCTCAAGCACCAATTCCTTGATTCTATTGACGTGTTGATCATCAGTTGATGTTGATGGCCGTCCTGGACGTGGTTCGTCATCAACGCGTTCTCGACCCTCTTTGAATAATTTGTACGAATCAAAAACACTTGCTCGCGACAAACAATTATCACTGAAGGCCTTTTGCAACATTCTGAACGTTTCGGCACCAGAAATTTGATTCCGTACACAAAATTTAAAGGAATTTCTTTGTTGAATAATTTCACTCATTGTAAAAATCGCCGAATGCACTTTTTGTACTTCAGAAAGACAAGCGTATACTAAACACTAATGATTATTTTGATGTGACATTTGACACAGATGTCACTGACAGTCATACCAACCTAGAAAAAAAAATATTTCGACGAATGGGTTTTCGCGCGAAATTTAAATTAAAAAATCTTACTATTTTTTTGCCCACAGTAGTACATCATTAAAGCTCAAACTGATGCCTTCTAATTCATTTGAAAGCAAACAATCACTCCCGAGGGATTTTTAAAGTAATTCAATTTCACTCTTGACAAGAATCTTATATTGTTGAACCTATTTGATAATAGAAAAAGTGGTCTTACTTTGCATTTCCTTCGCAGTAAATTTGGTGGTACTCCAGATACTCTTGCCTCTCCATATAAATTTTGCAAAACCGGCATTGCACGAGCTCTGAAATTGATAAAAACGTCCTCATTAAATTCGGTCACTCTAACCAAAAATTATATTACAAGAACATATAAGTGAATCATAAAAAAATACAAAGAGAATAATAAACGTTTAACAAAAGACAGAACATAGAATTACAACATATACCAGATTATTCAATAAGTTTAGTCGTTCGAAAAGAAAAACACGATTTTATGATTTGAAATACATTTAAATATGCAATATGACCTCCCTGAACTTCAATACACTTGTTCCAGTGATCTTCTAATTTATGGATTCCATCCCTGAAGTGAAAATCCGGAAGGCTGTCGAAATACGCTTCCAGGGCTGCTATTACCTCTTCGTTCGGCGAAAATCGTTTTCCACGCATGAATTTTTTGAGATGTGAAAACAGCCAGAAGTCATAGGGAGCTAAATCTGGCGAATAGGGTAGACGTTGCAACAATTCCTACTTTAATTCATTGATTTTTGCTTTGTTTTTCGAGCGGTACGTTGTCTAAATGGATAATCATTTTTTTCTTCGTAAACCAGGTCTTTATTCACGAATTTTTACTTCCAGCTGGTCCAAAAGGTTACAATAATAGTCCGAGTTTATTGTTTCACCAGTTTGAAGATAATCCACGAACGAAATTTCTTTCGCATCCCAAAAAACTGACGCTACACCTTCTTGGTCGATTTTTGAATCCTAACTCGCTTTGGACCCCAAGTACCGGGTTCACACCCCTCCTTTCCTCCTTGTTCTGATTGAAGATCATGGTGGTAGACCCAAGTCATATCCATAGTAATGAAACGACGCACTAAATCGTATTTATTCTTTCAAAGACGCTTCAAATGTTGCTGAGAAAATCGCATTCGAATGTGTTTTTCTTCTATTGTTAACGAATGCAGTAGCCATTGTACACACAACTTTCTGAAACCCAAAACTTCAGTCAAAATATTGCCTAAGGTTTCTACTAAATTTCTCTCGGTTAATCGATGACCTCATAAAACCGTATCCCGTATTTTTACTGCAATTTCTGATGTTGATGCACTTTTTGGAGGTCCTTCACGTAGATCGTCTTCCAGACTTGTACGACCACGTTTAAATTCAGCAACCCATCTTTTTACCGTTCTAATTGAAAGTGAAGAGTCATACACTTTTAATAATCGTTCATGAATTTGTTTTGGTGCTACATCTTCCAAAACTTTATCACTGCAAGATATTAATTTTTTCCACTGTAAAAAAATATTGTGACGCGTTAACTTTGAACACCTGTAAATTATATGAATGAGAAAATGTAAAATGTGAAAACTTCACACGTGTTTACAAACAAAAAGTAGTACAATTTTTAGAAAAATAAAACGATGAACTTAATAGCGCCCATCTCTTGTCGAACGACAAAACTTATTGGATAACCTGGTAAGTTTAAGAAATAAATAAAACACTTTGTCTAAATTTCACACACGTTTTGTTACACAAAGGAGATTGTAACCCGAATTGTACTCGCTCGATAATGTCATAATGTCCTAACACACGAAACTAGTCGCAATAAATACATATGTAGTGTGAAATTTAGATAAAATGTTTTATTTATTCCTAAGTTTAATGGAATTTCACAAAGTAATAATTTCAACGATCAACATATAAGTTTCTAAAATGGTTTGGATACATAAATTGAAAGTATCAGGTTGTTACAAATGTAATGTCCGTTTTATCCTTCAGTCTGAACTGAATCGCACCTGTGTGAAGACGTGTATGTTTTTGGTGAAAATTATTATTGTATTTGTAGAAAAGGGTATTTATTTTGAAGTGTGTACCTGTTCCATTTCTTGGAAAGATCAATACACCTGTCCTTGTCTCGCCTATGGAAATGCTGTCGGCAAGAGATATTCGGGCATTTTACCTGTTTCAATTTAAAAAGGGATTAAATGCAGCTGCAGCAACGCGAGAAATTAATCGGACGTTCGGTGAAACCACGTGTAATGAACGCACATTACGGCGATGGTTTAAAAAATTCAGCGAGAGAAATTTTGATTTGGAAAATGAGCCTCGCGGATATGCGCGTAGCACCGTTAATGACGACGAGCTGCGTGTAGA
This sequence comes from Dermolepida albohirtum, assembly GCA_031893035.1. NCBI lineage: Eukaryota > Metazoa > Arthropoda > Insecta > Coleoptera > Scarabaeidae > Dermolepida > Dermolepida albohirtum. The sequence goes on along the minus strand of JAVIWB010004895.1, from coordinate 89,096 downwards.
AGTTGAAAGTAATCCGTCGACAACAGTGCGTAGCCTTGCAGAAACATTTCAAGTGTCCATTGCCACCATTAGTCGTCACCTTTCTTCGATTGGCAAAGTGAAGAAACTCGATCGATGGGTGCCGCACCAATTAACGGAAGCCAATAAGCTCCGTCGATTAGAGGTGGCTACCTCTTTGGCTAATCGACAGAAAGTTGAACCGTTTCTTCATCGAGTGGTAACGTGTGACGAAAAGTGGATACTTTATGATAATCGGAGACGGTCAGGACAATGGTTAGATCGAGGTGAAGCACCAAGACAGCATGCACGAGCATCACTTCACCCGCGAAAGATCATGGTGACTGTATGGTGGACCAGTAAGGGTATTATTCAGTATTCATTTTTGCGACCTAGTGAAACCATCACGGCAGCGTCCTATTGTGCCGAACTGGAAACTGTGCATGGAAAATTGAGCCGCTTGCAGCCCTCACTAGTCAATAGACATGGACCCATACTTCTTCATGATAATGCAAGACCTCATGTTGTACGACAGACAATCCAAAAACTTTCGGAATTTGGTTACGAAATTCTCCCACACCCACCCACCTTACCCGACCTTTCGCCAACTGATTTTCATTTTTTCCGAAGTTTAGACAATCACTTAAAAAATAGGGACTTCCCTGACCGGGAGTCTGTAATAGCAGTGTTTGAGCAATATGTGAGCCGTCAAAACCTAGATTTCTTTTCAAAGGGAATTTTTCAGCTTCCAGGCCGTTGACAACAAACTATTGATGTAAATGGATACTATTTTGCAGAATAAATATTTATATTTTTTTTTAATTTAGACTTTTTTTTATTCCTTACAAAATCGAACATTTCATATGTAACAACCTGATATTTTGCAAAAATATATAAACGTAACTAAAAGAAAAGCAAGGGAAAAGGAAAATTCAGGAAAGGGGGAATCGCTAACAGCTAAGAATAAATGAGTTAAAAAATAAATAGAAAAGAATGAAAAGAACATGAAGGAATAGAAAAAATGAAGAAGGCAACAGTCAAGATTAAATTTTGCATGTCTGTGTCTGTAGTATCACAGATACAGACAGAATATCAGAATACAAAACACTTTTAAAAGTAAATTTCAAATAATAAGTAGAGTTGGGACGTCTTCCCGCGTTCGGTTCGCAATGAGTACACAGCACCCCCACCAGTGTAATATAATAAAACATATGAAGGGTAAAATTATAAATTAGTACCAAGGGGGATATTTATATAAGACGAACACATAGTTAAGTATGACGGCCGTGCGTAAGGGACGGTTGGGACCATTGGTTGACGCAGTGCGAAAGTTTATTGATGAATTTATCGATTTATATTATAATAGTGCTAGTGTTTGCGATAAACCGTTGATGTGCTGGGACAAACACGACTGTAGAAATCATATAATGAATATACAACATCAACACAAGAAAAATAACGTGCCACCGGAGACGCGATTTGTGTTTGATTTACAGTTTATGATAATTGACTGTGATATTTGAGACTTCATCTACTCGGTAAGCAACCGTTTCATGTCTTCTGTGTTCTGGAATAAATACAAACATAACAGGAAGCTACCATCCCGGAGAGAGGTACAGAGGCATATACCATATGCAGCAAAACGTAAATGGCTGGGGTTATGTGTCGACAAAACGATAGATTGAGAAAGCATTTCTACTTTACCAGATTAAGACAAATTTGTGATGGTGCGTGTATAGATCCGTTACTTATTTTTAAAGATTATTTTAATTAGGCGTGTATTACATCCACAGATGTTGAGCGTTCATTTTCTAAATATGAGATCTTTTCAGAATAATGTACGTTGCTCTCCGAGACGAATGTGAAAACTTGCGTCATACTGCAGACATTTTGTCAGTCTTATCCATTATGCGCGATAACAGCTGTGAATAATGCAAATGTATTATTTATAAAACAAAACATAAGGGATATAAAAAACGCTTGCATCGCTAGGTCGCTCGTTTGTTCGTACACGCCTCGTTACGATCCTGGCCCGCGTTGAAATTATCCCAACTCTAATAATAAGTGTAATTCTTTATCCGGAATTAAAAATATCTAATTAGAATTTACTCAAAGCAAGCCTTATTGGCTCATTTATATGCGCTCACTCAATAAATTTGCAGTTTTAATTGATAATGCTCTTAGTTAAAGGGAATAGTTTATGAGAAATTTTCTTGGTTTCATACCTTCAAAGTTTCCATTGGTTCTATTAGGGCAAACAGTTTTGTGCTCAACCAAATATACTTTCAAACTAAAACCAAGGCAACAATAGGTGCAGGCGAATACGTTTATGGTGTCCGTTTCTACGTAAGGTATAAAATACATTTCTATACCGTTATTAAAGCTTTCTTCGTATTCTTCACCAAAATACACAAATAATTCTGAGCCTTCCTGGATTTCACGGACACTGCTGTAATATAGATTACCTTCATATTGAAATGCATGTAGATTTTGATCAGAGGCACTCCTGGCACAATTGACGTACTGCATCCAATTTAATAAATCTGATTTATCGTTGCTGACTACAAATTTTCCCTCTTTAAGTCTCCAAGAAGATTCCGCAGTACTAAATCCGGTGAAGGGTCCAAATCTTACACCTTTTGGTATAGTCTTTAAAGTGAATACGCCAGTGTCTTCGAATAAACCTTCTTTAATTTCTAGAACATTTGCTGGTATCTCTTTTCTCCCTCTGTTATTAAGACCATTTCCGTTTAAAATGCATATGAGCATTCCACATTTGGTACAATATTCTTCGTAATACTCATTACAATTGTTACAAACTATCAAAAGAAAATATTTTCATGAAAGATATTTTTAAAATTACTACCATAAATTGTGAATAATTACTGTGGAGCGGTTATTGCATTAAATGAACAAAATAAGCAATCAGTGTCGTCAATTATTAAATGTATGATAACTAATATTCTCTATACTTCTTTTCAAAAAGAGAGAGACAAATTTCTAAACACACACAAAGAAATTTATTTGCGTGTTCTGACAAATGTAGCGAAGCTGTGGATGGAAATTGTATCGTCTGGAAAGCCGTATGTTTTTTCAGTATGACAGTACGTCCGCCCACACAAGTCACTCGGTGCAAAATTGGTTGTCGGATAACGTCAACATGTTTTGGTCGAAAGAATTCCGGCCTCCCAACAGCCCAAATTTGAATCCTCTGGACTTCTATGTAAGGAGCGTAGATGAAAGGGTCACGAACAGGTCCATACATACAAACGTCGCATCATTTAGAGCCGCAATTGGAGCGGCGTTCATCGATATGCCTGCGCATGCTTCAATGGAAGCGATCATTCAAGCAAGCAGGGGACATATTGAATAAATGCGTTCTTTGTGGCCTTACAATGTGGTTTAAAAATTTAAACAAATTTGTAAACCTTTTAGTGTTTGCAATAAAAATATATTTGGAAAAAATGTATAATTTGTCCGTATATCGGCGTCGCACCCTGTATATATCACTACACTTCGTTTGAAAGAAAAACAAACTTCTGAACAGACCCAAATGATAGTTAATTCTCATTGGTTGAGAGCAAGGAAAAATCAGATAGTCGTACGTTATCAATTGTCGAAAATTTTTATATCGTTGACTGTTTATATCACGTTTGCGCAGATTTTTTTATATTGCTTTAGATATTTTACGGTTTCGTTAATTTTTTTTAGAGCTTCGACTTGCAAATTAACGGATTGTGTATGTAATATGTGAATACAAGAATTTCACTTGTACTAAAATTGTATAATTCTGTAGCTATTGATTTCAAGAATGGATGAAGAACCTAGCACGAGTATTGCTACAAACACAAGTATGCATTCTCCTCTGAAGAAACGATAGAAAGCAAGCCATTTGAGTAGTGCTGAAGAGCCAACCAATTATTACTGCCTACAAAAAAAAATGTAATGGATACACCCAACATAGGAAAACGTGACATAGTAGAGTAGATCTCCCAACTATTAGGAAACTTTATTGAGTGTGATATGTGGAACATATCTCTATGGTGTAAAATATGATTCTAGGAATTTCCAGACCGACAGTATATGGGGATCTGTAGCTGGATATAAAAAAACAGTGGATATTTTAGAACCAACGAGATAACTGGTAGATCTTCTGTACTGAGGCTGTTAAAACTGCTGTTCATCATATAGCCCACGACATTTTTCATGTCAGTGAACCTCCAACGTTAAATAAAGTCTTGACTTACATAAATAACATTAGCGAATTACCAAATATGAGTCGCCCAACATTATATCAATTAATGAAGCAACTGAATTTTAAGTAAAAAAAGTTATACAACCATGCTCAGATGTATTAGACACCCCAGGTAAAAACCCTTATTCTCGGTATTATCCAAGTCTGACGGAAATTAACCGTAAAAATAGTTAATGGTATTTACAGAAATGCGTTTTTGAATACCCTAGCTAATCCCCTATTAAAAAGAATAGGTGGAAAGGGGAAATTGTGGATTTTAGAAATTTAGTGTCATTGTGTGTGAGCAACGTGCGTTTGTGAGATTGTGGTAGAGATCAATTAGATTATCCTATTTTTTCACGTTGTGTCAGTTGTTTGTTGAAGAAAAATGCCTAAAACACGCGAGTTGTCGGTAGGGGAACGCGCCCAAATAGTGCTACTGCATTCCCAGAAGTTATCAATAGCTGCAATTGCAAAAAAAAAAAATGTTCGCGATGTGCAGTCCGTACAACCATTAGTCGCTATCAGGAGAGTGGGTCGTTTGTTAACAGACCAAAAAGTGGCAGAAAACCCTGTACCTCGATTAGAGAAGGCAGAATTTTACAAAGACTGTGGCTCTCAGTGATAGGAAAAAATCGTCGAAACGGCTCGCCAGTGAGCTGAAACAGCGTTATCGCGTAACAGTTTCTGCGCAAACAGTGAGAAGGCGTCTCCAGCGTGCTGGTTTACGAGGGTGTAAAGCGCGACGTAAACCGCTTTTAACTGACGCTCATAAAAAGAAGCGGTATTTATGGGCCAAACAACATTAATATTGGACAATCGAGAAGTGGTCGAAGATTCTTTGGTCTGATGAATCGAATATCGAAGTATGTAAGTACATCTTCATGACTAATATTCTTATCGTTGTATGCAATTCAGTCTACATGTAACATTAAACAAAATTAATCCTGTCTAAGTGCTAACTTTCTTCTTTTGCCTGGCAGCTTTGGGGACTACCTGGGACGCTATACGTTCGGCGTAGGCAAGGGGAAGCTTATGAACCACAATGTATCATTCCCACAGTAAAATTTGGAGGTGGTAGTATCAGTATCATGGTTTGGGGTTGTATGTCTGCATAAGGTGTTGGAGAAGTGTACCTGTGCGATGGACGGATGAATAGCCAACGCTATTTAGCCATGTTGGAGGAAGTATTAGAACCGTCTGTGCTAAAACTATTCGACCAGGATATTCCACAATACATTTTTCAGCAAGATAATGCGCCCTGCCGCAAATCGGGAGCTGTAATGCGTTGGTTCGAGGAAAACACAGTGGAGGTATTGGATTGGCCGCCACAAAGTCCCAATTTGTCGCCCATTGAAAATTTGTGGCGTATCTTAAAAACTAAGATCACGGAACATAAATACCTGTCAAAAGCAGAATTATCAACAAAAATTCGCGAAATATGGGCTGCAATACCACCGGCAGAGTGTTACAATTTAGTAGCAAGTATGCCTCGACGAGTGCGAGCTGTCATTAAGGCCAAGGGCGGAGCGACAAAATATTGATAAATTGTACTATATTACTAAATAACACTTTGTACATAATTTTCACAACAGTTTTATTTTCCTCACCTCTCTTTTGACTAAACTATATATGTATGTATGTACATAAATTCGTAAAGTGTCTAATACATTTGATGCAGATACCTCAAACGAAGCAGAAACAGTGTTCTTACTGAAAAAGATCATGTCATAAGATGGAAACATCACTATTTAAAAGATATTTCATTATGTAGATCCCAGAATAAACCCATTTTCTATTTAGACAAAACCCGGTTGAATCAGGGTAATACAAGGCAGAAAGTATGGACTGACAAAAATGCTTTAAGTTGTAGACAGGCCTTTGTGGAAAAGCTTACAATAGGATTAAAAAATCCATCTGGAAAGGGGCGTCGGCTTATAATATTACATATTGACAGTTTAGATGGCTTTATAGAAAATAGTTTTGTCTTGCTATCTCTCAATGAGAATGGTTTCCAGTTTTTAATAAAAAAAAGTCTCTATTACCACTTTTTTTTGCACTGGTGATGTCTTTGGTTTTCCCCGTGCTTTGGGTGTTGTACGATCCCGCACAACACACACAAAAAAAACATAAAAAAAAAACTACTATGTCACAAAATTTTAAAACTAATAATATTTCGCCTATTCGATATCTGTAATGAAACTGTAGATACGACGCTGCACTCAGAATGACGAAAAGTGGGTGAAAGTATCCCCTATAATTTAACAACAGAAAATATGATATTCTCTCTCTACTTACTACAAAAGTCTAAATATTTCTAAGAAATGTGATTGGTCCTAATTTTATTGCGTGGTACTGTATATCTGTAAAACATATACCTAACTAAAAACAGGATTTATTGGGTTGGCAACTAAGTACTTTCGGTTTTGTAGTATAAAATAAAACACTTTTTTTTTAAACAAAGAATAGTTTTTAATCAATTATATATTTTCCATTTTGCTCAATGACCTTTTGCCATCTTTCTTTCAGCTGCGTGATTCCGCGCTCATAAAATTTCTGGTGATTATCAGCAAAAAACTGAACCAAGTGCGAGTGAAGGTCATCGTCATTTGTGAAAGTTTTACCATTCAAAGAATTCGCAAATTTCGAAATAAATGGTAATCAGATGGTGCTAGATCAGGGCTGTATGGGGGATGTGGCATCATTTCCCAGCCAAGCTCCAATAGTTTCCCACGAGTTGCCAAAGATGTGTGAGGCCTTGCATTATCTTAGTGGAAAACTACACCTTTCCGATTTGACAATTCTGGCCGTTTTTCTTTGATTGCTTCATCCAGTTTTATTAATTGTTGACAGTAAACATCAGAATTGATCGTTTGGTTCCTTGGAAGCAGCTCAAAAAACACAACACCTTTGTAATCCCACCAAATTGACAGCATGATCTTTTTTGGATGCAATTCAGCTTTTGATGTGGTTTGAGCTGGTTTATCGTGTTTGCTCCATGATCGTTTTCGAACTATGTTACTGTACAGGACCCATTTTTCATCACCAGTGATGATTCTTTTTAAGAAAGGGTCGGTTTCATTTCGTCTAAGGTGCATATCGCAAAAGTTGATTCTTTGTGTTAAATGAATTTCTTTCAATTCGTGAGGTACCCAAATATCAAGCTTCTTAACTAGCCCAAGACATTTTAAATGTTTTCAATTGTTGTGTGCGATACATGTAGCCTCTCCGCAACCTCTCGAACAGTTATATGACGATCCTCTTCAATTATGACTTTGATTTGGTCATCATCAACTTCGGTAGGCCGACCAGAACGTTGCTCATCTTTGAGGGAAAAATCTCCAGAACGGAATTTTTTATACCAATTCTGACACGTGCGCTCTGTTAAGCAATTAGCACCATAAACTTCACATATCTTTTTGTGAGCCGCAGCAGCTTTCTTTCCTTTACGGAAATAAAATAGTAAAATATGTCGAAAATGTTCGTTTCTGCACTCCATTTAAAATTAACCCACAACAAATAGCTTTAATAAAAATCACGCACTACTTGCTTCTGAAGTTACGTCAATGTGACTAGTATCGCGCGACAAACGGTAAAGTACAGCACTACCATACGTTATACAATAAATAAAGCAACGCTCTCTATCAGTAAAAACCGAAAGTACTTAGTTGCCAACCCAATACTTTGAAATGCATATTTATTAAACTAAAGCATAAATAATTAATCTTAAAAAGTGTACATTTTTACGGAAATTGTTAGAATGCATCAGACTGTTTTTACTGTGTACAAACTATTACTAACGTGTAATGATATGAAATACATATATGTACTTACATAGCTGTTTGTTATTGAAATCCACTTTTATATCACCAACAATATCGTTTTCTATTTTAATGTTGTCATCTGCAATACTACTGTAAAGATTTAAACCAGATGATGGTAGTTCCTGTTTGATATCAGTGTCCATTATAATGTCGTGATCCGTAACATTAGAAGGTGATGATTCCACCTTGATATTAGTATACTTTAGATCCAATTTTGCTTCATCACCTGTTGTACATTTGTTTAATTCTGTTGAATCCATATCAACAATATTTTCGTTGAGTGGTACTTTGTCATTCAGGTAAACGTCACCATCAAATTCTTTTTTTACATCAAGCAAAGTTTCCGGAAACACTGCTTTATCCATACCAGCCATTCTTCCTATCTATTATTTTTATTGACCTATGGTTAAAACTATTCCAGTTAGCCACTCGGAATACAGACAATTTTAATTTTATTAAACCTGTTCTTCGTTTGAGGTCTACTATAGAATTATGCTTAGTTATGTAGATCTGCAAAATAGAAAAAATACAACAGTTGAGAAAATTACAATACAAAATACACTGTTATTGATACAGGGCCCATAACAATCACAGAGAAACTGCAAAGGAAAACTTCAACACAATGCAATTAAAAGGGAAGAGACGCAGAACGAGCTGGTAATAAGAAAGTGATAACGAGTTACTATAATATTGAATTCAACTATAATTTGCATTCGATTCAACTACAAGAATCCATCATGATTAATACTTCGTTGTTTAAAATTTTATAAAATTTCAATTATGCTTTTCGAGGTTTGCAGTTTTGTTTTGATCAAGCTAAGATATAACGGACTTTAGATTCTTCCCAACAGGTGCTAAATTCAAACACGGCTGATAGCGCTGGATTTTTTGCATTCACAGTTCAAAGTCGTAGTCATTTTTCACAAATGTGTAGCTTACAAGTATTATCCACTGTTGTGTGTATATTAAACAAAATTTCTTGTTTGTATAGAACACAACATTTATTTCTTAAAGTTCTACAAGCAGATACAGTATCTTCAGGTTTCTTTAAGCATGCTTGTTCCAGATGTCTTTCCTATACCTTGTCGCTACATCAAAGCTGCAATAAGATAATAAATATAAAATTTTGTGGTAAGTAATAGAATTCCGTTAAACATATCATGATAGAATCAGCTTTGTGAATAGAAATATTGGTTTTTTTTAATTACATGTTTTGTAATGCTAAATATAGAGTAAAGAATATTCGAATTGTTTTACTGTATCATATGATATGCAGTTTATCCACTAGTCGATAATATAAAAATTGAAATTTACATTTGATTCGGGAGTAATGAAAATTTCCACGATTTGGTCTGAATACCCCCTCCTTCTGTTTCAAGGGCATTTGATGCATTTGTAACTGCAACATTATGAATAGCCAGGGCATCTTTTTGATTTTCCTTTGATGAGCAAACACAGATCGTGATCTATTAAGAATTTCACATCTACGCTTACAATGTAAATATATAGTGATTGTATTCTTACAACCTTTTCTGATCTACTTCATCACATCGGCAACAGTTTGATCTTCCTTTATATTGTTCAGTTGTGTAACCATAATATAAGCAATTGTAACACTGTGTCATTGGCAATTTATATAATTCAATCTCAATTGGTGTGGTAAATAAACAAATTTTATTTTTAAGCCAATATTCCTTTAAAAAAAAGGCTACTGTACCTGCAGACAAATACTTAAATTTATAATTTCCATTAAACCTTCTTCTTAATCTATACCCTTTAAATACGTTCAAGGGTGAATGAATATTTAAAATTTTCTCATACTTCAAGGAGATCGGAACTCATCATATATAACTCTATCTTGGAACTAGGTATGAGTGAAATAAAAACTACTAAATTATGTCTTACAATCTCAGAAATACTCGTGAAGTTATTGGCATTTTTAGCATAAACAAAATCATATGTCAACCTACACTTTCCTTTTTTGTTGAATCAACTTAATTTCAATCATATTTTCCTTTTTGAGAATTTCTTAATCATAATTGGATGAATCAAACCATTTTTATTGAAAGTGGGTTTGTATTGAATATAAACAATGAAAGTGTCCACTGTTCTAGGACTGTATTGTGCAAGCATATTTTTAATTTTCTAATTTATTTTCTCACTTTATCTTGTTCACCAATAGCTTCCCTAGATTATTTTAAATATTTGTATGTACATTTTTCGTCGTCTATAAGAATATTTTTGGGATCATTAGCATCCTTATTATTATATCACGTTGTCCTTCTTAGGGTATTTTTAAATCTCTTTCAAAATACGAAGTGAAAAAACAACATTATCAGGGACTATAATGACCAGATGATGCCAATTCACGATTGAAATTATAGGATTAGCAATTAAAAATAAGTTATTTTTGTAAGCAAGCTAACGAAAAACTATTGACAATAGTAAAACCAGATTTAATTATTTATTATATAAGCAAACACTCACCTTCTCAGCTATTAAAAAAAAAAACCCACTTTAAACAAAACAAAAAATAGAAAGCACATTCGCTCTTGTCAACTAGTAAACCGGAAGCAAAGATCACTGCTGCCGTTTCTAAATGTTGAAATTCCCCATTTTCCGCCGCTAAAGAATTTAAAACAATAATTTTGTGTTAATATATAGTAAATATAATATGTAGTAAGATTACAACAAAAAACATTTTATACCTATCTTTTTTTTGTGAAATTTTCGTAGACATTCCTTATTAGGTTCAAATTTTATGTAACTGTTGCATTTAAAATTTCTTGTTTTGAAAATAATATGGAATTATTATTTTACGGTTGCTGCCTTTAGGGAATTTCCGTTCAATCCAGGGAATTTAAAATTTAATATTTTTTAATTCATAGAATATTTTTGTAATGCATTCATTTCAAAATGTTAATGTTAGTATATAATAAGAGTTGGGATGTCTTTCCGCGGGCCAGGTTCGTACTGAGTACGCTGCACCCCCACCAGCGTAATGTAATTAAACAGATGAAGTGTATAATTAGGGGAAAAGGGAAGGGAAAACGGCACTATTTGTTGACACAGTGCGAAAGTTTGTTGATGAATTTCCCAATTTATATTATAATAGTACTACGATATACTGTAAAGTTTGCGATAAACCGTTGATATACTGTAAAAATCATATAAAGAATGTACAACACCAAAATATGAAAAATATCTCTACTCGGCAAGCAACCGTTTCATGACTTCCGGTATAAATACAATCCCAATTAGAAGCTACCATCCTGGAGAGCGTTACAGAGCCATATGTCCACTGCGTATAACGAGATCGAAAACATGATTAAAGCTGTAGTAAAAGATAAACAGCTGTGGCTATGTGGGGGCACAAGATGCATATTACGAAGGTTTCGCATAGCATGTGCGTGGTTCGTTTCATATTTTTTAAAAAATTCATTATAGTTTATTTTCACGTGCAGCGCGCACTGGAGTATATAAATTGAGGGCATTGTTAGTAGTTTGGCAGATCGAAACACACCCACACAACTCTCGGTTGGTTTCATGCCATAAATTGCTCTAATACATGACTTTTGGAGGACAAATATCCTCCGCCAGTTGATGGAATTGCCCCAGAACACCACATCATACAAGAGCCTTGAATGTACATAGGCGAAATAAGAAAGCAGTCCCGCCTCCACACCAACGTTACGAGAAATAACACGTAAGCAGTAGCAGAACCGAGACAGCCCCCCAGACAGTTCGTTGATGTAAGGTCTCCAGGACAGCTAAGAGTCAACCCTAAGGCCAAGAAATGGCGAGTCACACTTAGAGGCAAGCACTCCATCACCCACCACCACATTTGTAGGTAAACTGTTACCAAAGGTCAGCAGATGGGTTTTGGGTAGATTTAAGTGCAGGTTATTTGCCGCAAACCACTTCCCTAACACTTGTATATTTTCTGATATGGCCATACTCAAGTCTTCATTACCAGAGTCTATGACTGTGGATGTGTCATCTGCGAAGAGAACCGTTAAAGATTCCGTAGCGTCCGGGAGATCATTTATGTATAGTAAAAAAAGTAAATGTCCTAAAATAGAACCCTGCGGAACACCCAGGGTAATTGGTTCCGGACGTGACCTCACCATGCATCCCCCGCATCAACCGCCTGCACACACTGCATTCTGTCACACAAATATGAACGGATCCAATCCGATGCTACGCCTCTGAATCCCATCAGCTCCAACTTTTCTAACAAGACTTCGTGATGTACACTATCAAAGGCCTTCGAAAGATCCCAAAACACACAGGCCATCGGCAGTTTATTAGATATATTATTAGATATATAATTCTTTCCATAAGTTGGTAAATTGCTCTGGCAGTTGATCGTCCTTTGATATAACCATTTTGTGTGTTGTTTAATATTTTGTTTTTCGATGAATTTTGTCATCCTGACCAGAACTACTCTTTCAAAAACCTTCGACGCGTTCGACAATAGAGCTATTGGTCGATAATTTTCAAAACTAACTAAATAATAAATTAGGTTACACCTTTGAATATTCGAAGTTTTCAGCCTTGTTTATGAAAAATCCTAATGTTAAATAAAAAACATACAAATAAAAATAGTTGCAATTAGCATTTTCATTTTATTTAAAAAGAAAATTTAGCTTTCGTAAATCAATCTCTCATTAACAAAAAGTTACCCCTATGAACTTGTTAAATGGAAGTAACTGGTATTTGCAGAAAAGTACAACAGAGAGCAAATTTTTGGTAACAGAAACGGCAGTGAATAATTTTCTTTGTTATATTGCCATAATTTTTTACTCAATTATTAAAATACATCATTAAATATAAAATAATTTTGTATTTTATGACGCCTTCATATTGCGTACATGTAGAATATTAACACTATGCTCGTATTGGATTCCTTTTTATAGAATATATAATAAGAGTTGGGATGTCTTTCCGCGGGCCAGGTTCGTACTGAGTACGCTGCACCCCCACCAGCGTAATGTAATTAAACAGATGAAGTGTATAATTAGGGGAAAAGGGAAGGGAAAACGGCACTATTTGTTGACACAGTGCGAAAGTTTGTTGATGAATTTCCCAATTTATATTATAATAGTACTACGATATACTGTAAAGTTTGCGATAAACCGTTGATATACTGTAAAAATCATATAAAGAATGTACAACACCAAAATATGAAAAATATCTCTACTCGGCAAGCAACCGTTTCATGACTTCCGGTATAAATACAATCCCAATTAGAAGCTACCATCCTGGAGAGCGTTACAGAGCCATATGTCCACTGCGTATAACGAGATCGAAAACATGATTAAAGCTGTAGTAAAAGATAAACAGCTGTGGCTATGTGCCGAAGAAACCACAGATGGAAAAAAACATTGTATTTTTAATATCATAGTGACTGTTTTAGATCCTGTTAAAGCGACATTTCCCATTATGTTAGCGAGCAAAAGAATAGAAAAGTGCACTGCGGAGCGATTATGAAGGAAGTGTTTGTGAACGATGGTGCACAATGTGTAGTGTAGACCGTTCCCTTAGAAACAATTGTAGGGTACTTTTACATGTGACGTGTAAAGTTCATGCTTTACACGTTGCAGCACAAAGTGTTCGATAATGTTATCCAGAAGTGGATGCATTAACTTCGAATACCAGCAGAGTCTTTTTGAAAATTCCCAATCGAATTGGAGAATTCCACAGACAGTGACCGGTATCTCTGAGCCACCAGAGCAAATTCTCACACGTTGGGGAGCATTGAAAGCGGCTGTCTGTTATTACGCGAATTTCCAACAAATAAAATCTGTGGTTCTGCGATTCATACCTAACAGAGCTGCTGATACTTAAGGAAAACCAGAAAAGATTTTGAAAATATTTCCGTTGAAACCGATTTAAAATAAATTTACGACAACTATAAAAATCTATTTAACTCAATACAAAAATTCCAAAAGTCTGGGTTGTCATAAGTGGAGTCGATGCAAATTGTGAGTGATGTACACTCACTGCTATATGCTACAAGTGATATAAAAAGTATGTGTTGTACAAGGTTTTCCAATAGGGATGATATGATTTTGAAGTGACATTTCGGCCATTTGTAATATGTCATGATCTGTCATTTGTTTTTCATTGTATTCAGTAGTGTTTACAGTTTCATCATGGAGAGATATACGCAAGAACAACGTTTACAAATTATTCAGTTTTATTATCAAAATAATCGTTCTCCAATTGCAACTTTTCGTGCGCTTTTGCCATTTTATGGTCGTAATAATCGTCCAAGTGTGCTCGCTATTCGTCGAATTGTTAAAAATTTTGAGGTTACATTTTCTTTACATAATTTTCAAGTGCCAATAAGACAAAGAACCGCTCGAAGTAATGCAAATATTGCTGCTGTTCAGGCAAGTGTTACTAAAGACGTTCTCAACAATTGCGACTGTCTCAAACCACAACCTGGCGGATTTTGAGAAAGGATTTGGGTTTGCATCCCTATAAAATTGTTCTCACTCAAGAACTGAAGCCATTGGACCACCGTAAACGTCGTGAATTTGCTGATTTTGCCTTGGAACAACTTGAAAACAATAACAATTTTTTTAAGAAAATCATCTTCTCTGATAAGGCTGTCGATTCTGGTGCGAAGAAAATCCACAAATTATTTATGAAAGACCATTATATTCACCTAAATTGACAGTTTAGTGTGGTTTTTGGTATGGTGGAATCATCGGTCCGTACTTCTTTAAAAATGAAGCTGGTAACACCGTTGCTGCCAATGGAGAGCGGTATAGATTGATGATAACCAACTTTTTATGGCCGACATTGGAAGAAGTTGATCTTGACAACATTTGCTTCCAACCAGACGGGACTACGTGCCACACAGCAAATGCAACAATAAAATTACTGCGAGAAAAGTTTGGAGATTCGATTATTTCAAGAAATTGTGATATTGAATGGCCTTCAAGAAGTTGTGATTTAACACCATTAGACTACTTCCTGTGTGGTTATTTGAAGTCATTGGTCTATCGAAATAAACCAGACTCTCTTCAAGCTTTACAAGTCAATATTGACATACGATTAGATTTAGTGGAAAAAGTGCTCGAAAATTGGGTTCATCGAATTCGTTCCTGCAGAAGAAGTCGTGGAGGCCATTTGAATGACGTTTTATTTAGAACTTAATTGTATCGATTGTACTTCACATTAAATAAAAAACTTTTGAATTTTCTTAACAATAAGTGTTTTTTTTTTAAAGAAATCATATCACTCTTATTGGAAAACCCTGTATAAAAAAAGATTTCCATTTTACCAGATTAAGACAAATTTGTAATAGTGCGCGTATAGATCAGCTGTCTATTTGTAAAGATTATTTTAATTATGCGTGTATTACATTCGTAAATCTCGGGCGGTCATTTTCTAAATAAAAGAACATCTTTTCAGAACGGCGTACGTTGCTTTCCGAGACAAATGTGGACACTAACGTCATGCTGCAACACTTTGCGCTTCGCAACAACTGTTGTGAATAATGTAAGTGTGCTATTTATAAAGAAAACATAAGTTATATAAATAATGCATGCATCGCCAAGGTCGCCCGTTTGTTTGTATACTCGCCTTCTTGCGATTTCGGACCGCGAGGAAAATATTCCAACATTCTATATAACAAATTAATGGCGACAAGTTTTTTAAACAGAGGAATTCCTTCTGCATTTTTTAATTCGAATACTTTTCCAATATATGTTATCTCACCACTGCGTATTAGAAAAAACGTCTCAAAACACGAACTCGTCAAAAAACACACGCCATGTCCGAAAATCTCTGGGTAGTTTCCGGATCGAAATTCGAGTTTTCGTTTAGGAAGTGTCGATTAAAAAATTTATTTGTATTTGCCCAACATTTAATTATAAAATAATTTAAGTGTCGCCATCTAATAAGCAATGTACAAACTTCGTCGAAAGAACGGAATTTTAGTCTAATCAAGAATGTGTGTGAATCGAAAAAATATCAACAATAGTTCGAGCAGTCTCTAAAAGATGACCGAAAATTTTTAATTTGATATCGTACTTTTCTTAACAATTTATTATACCACACATTAAGAATATATTGTAATAATATATTATTATAACTTCCCGTCATTACTGAATTTTAAAATAATTTTCACTTAATTCGTGGCGCCATCTAATAACCTTTGTCCAAACTTTCGGTACTATCTAGTTTTATGCCCAAATATGAATACCGGACATAGGTAAACATTCTAACGTTGAATTAAAGAGGGCGCTACGTATTTTTGATTTGATTTATAAAACAATTCATTTTAAAAATATATTCCATACATTTATTGTTCCATTACCTACAACTTATTATTAAACTATGAACATAAACTCTGATTTTATAATATGATGTTACTACTAAGAAATTCATAATTCGAAATTTTATTTTAATTGCTTTATTGTGCATATCGCACGTATAACCAAAACCAAAATTTGTCGGTATATACAATCCATAATATATAATAAGAGTATAATTAAGATTCAGAAATAATCATGTACACAATCTCCATACGATAGAGGTCTTTCTTAAAGAGCTAATTTTGTATCAGATTCTCATATACCCTTGTTTGTAGGACAAACGCACACAAGTCGACTGTTGTTCTTTCTAGTGTTAAACGAAGCTATACAAAGAGCTAAACAAGAACTAAGAGGGCTTAAATTGGAAAATGCAGAAGTCAAATAAACGTAACAGAACTCCTGTTCCTAGATATTATGGTGACAGTGAGAAGGACCTAAAAAGAGTTATGGAAAGACAGATGCAATTAACAGAAGATAAGGAAATAAACATGCATATAAATATATACAAGACAGTAATAATGGTAGTAGCAAATAAAGAACAAATACACAAAAATAAAATAGATAGAATGAAGTTGGAAGTAATTATTTTAAATACTTGGGAACCACAGGAAAACAAAATAGAAGAAGATTTTTGATATTACAAAAAAAATCTTTTTTCCAAATATAAAAAAATTTAAAAAATTAGTGTGATGAAAAAGTGATAACACAAACAATAATATGCTCCTGTGAAGTATGGACTACCACAGAAAAAAGAATGAAAGTAGATCAAACATAGTATTGATGAAATCTTAATGAAAGACGCAAGAAGACCAAGACAAGACATCAGAAATGAGATGTTTCGGAAACAATTACGAACAGGAATATTAAAAGATGTCATCGAAGGAAAACAATTGGAGTTACCATGGCATGCAGATAGATTACCAATGGTGAGATTCACATAGAAAGTGCTCGGAACTAGACTACAAAGATGACAACTAATTAAATCATGGTCAGAATAAGTGGGGAAAGCAGCATAGAAAAGAGTTATAACCCTAAGGCATAGGTTCCCAAACTTTTTAAAGCCATGGCGCCCTTAACGTTCAGATTATTTCCGGCGACGCTCTTGATATGAAGCAAAACCGGAGATCTAATAATTTTAAGTCTGAAATTTTAAATTTAAATAAATTCTATGCTATGATCTCTAAATTTAACGGTTAGGTTTTTAATAAGACTTTAATTTTGTTTAAATACTTTGTGAATAGTCGTTGGTAAATTTTTTTTTTTAGTAATTGTAATAAGGAGGAGAAGGAAAACGTAAATAAATAAAATCTAAAATTCAATATACAAAATGAATAGTATTTATTTTGTTCAAATCAATGTTGATTATATTTACAATCAAGTGCAAAAAATGCTGTTTAATAAATTCATTTTTGTAAAATTATATTCTCCAATATTTTTTTCATTTTGGCGAGTCCGTCGCGGTGCATACTTTGGGAACTCCTGCCCTAAGGTATATATCCCGAGGCATCAAAAGTATTAAATTTTTGTACATGAAGCAAATTGGTTTTCATTTTAATCAGTCTACGACATTTACGTAGATGAATACATCGAGCTGTCAGGAAATAATAATAATAATAATATTTGTTACGTTCCATAATGTCAAAAAACATAGAATATGTCATAAGTATAAAATATATAACAATGAAAAAACAATCACAAGTTAAAATAGATAGTAAGTATATGTATATACATGTGCAATGCGTTCAATAAAGATTGAGACGGATTATGCAACCAAGTATACAACAACAAAGATTACAGTTGGTATGAAATATCCTTGTAACTAGATCGTGACAGATCTCTCCTTATAACCCTACTAAATTGTTTGACATTTTGCCTTATTTGATTTGTAATTGCGTGTTATCAATTATCAGTAATTTTCAGAAGTATTGGTAAATTTTTGGTGGTTAGAGCGGTAAGTTGGATTTAATTTCATATTAAGTGTGTTGGATAATTTTTTTAACACTATAGATTTCTAGGGTCTAGGGAATTTTGAATGTAAGGCTACCAATAGTGTATGTTTGGTTGCATAAGGTTCCATCTCAATCATTAATGAACTCACTGTATATGCGTGCAGCTGACCTATGCTATATGCCAATGTCTACAATTGTTTTAAAGAAATCTTCCACACTGTAGAATTCTTGCTCTGTTAGCCAAAACTTAAAAATAATTTTAAACCGGGTAAACGGCAAGTTCTTAATCCGAAGCGGTATGTGGTTGTATATTTTTACGCAATGGTGAACATTTTTTTGTATTTTTGTAAAATAAGTGGGGCATATTACGAAGGTTTCGCATAGCATGTGCGTGGTTCGTTTCAATTTTTTAAAAAATTCATTATAGTTTATTTTCACGTGCAGCGCGCACTGGAGTATATAAATTGAGGGCAGTTAGTACTTTGGCAGATCGAAACACACTACACAACTCTCGGGTTTCATGCCATAAATTGCTCTAATACATGACTTTTGGAGGACAAATATCCTCCGCCAGTCCATGGAATTGCCCCAGAACACCACACCATTCGAATGTACGTAAATGCAGAAGTCAAATAAACGGAACAGAACCCCGCCTCCACACCAACGTTACGAGCAATAACACGTAAGCAGTAGCAATTAACAGAAGATAAGGAAAGCCCCATGCATATAAATATATACAAGAGGGTTTCCATGGTAGTACAGCTAAAGAACAAATACACAAAAATAAGGCCAATAGAATAAAGTTGGTCACACTAATTATTTTAAGTACTCCATCACCCACCAAAACAAAATAGAAGGAAACTGTTAAAAAAAATCAGAAAATGGGTTTTTGATATTATTTTTTCCAAAAATAAAAAAATTAGTGTGATGAAAAAGTGAAACACACAATTATGCTCCTAAGTATGGACTACCACAGATTTTCTGAAAGTAGATCAAACATAGCATTGATCTTCATTAATGAAAGACAAGAAGACCAAGACAAGACATGAAATGGATGTTCAAACAATTACAAACAGAATATTAAAGATGTCATCGTAGGAAAACAATTGGAGTTACCATGGCATGCAGATAGATTTAATGGTGAGATTCAATAAAAAACTAGACTACAAAGATGACAACTAATTAAATCATGGTCAGAATAAGTGGGGAAAGCACCATAGAAAAGAGTTATAACCCTAAGGCATAGGTTCCCAAACTTTTTAAAGCCATGGCGCCCTTAACGTTCAGATTATTTCCTGCACACACTGATATGTCACACAAATATAATAATTTTAATCTGAAATTTTAAATTTAAATAAATTCTATGGTATGATCTCTAAATTTAACGGTTTTTTTAATAAGACTTTAATTTTGTTTAAATACTTTGTGAATAGTCCTTGGTAAATTTTTTTTTTTAGTAATTGTACACAAGGAGGAGAAGGAAAACGTAAATAAATAAAATCTAAAATTCAATATACAAAATGAATAGTATTTATTTTGTTCAAATCAATGTTGATTATATTTACAATCAAGTGCAAAAAAAGCTGTTTAATAAATTTATTTTTGTAAAATTATATTCTCCAATATTTTTTCATTTTGGCGAGTCCGTCGCGGTGCATACTTTGGGAACCCCTGCCCTAAGGTATATATCCCGAAGCATCAGAAATATTAAATTTTTGTACATGAAGCAAATTGGTTTTCATTTTAATCAGTCTACGACATTTACATAGATGAATACATCGAGCTGTCAGGAAATAATAAATTAGGTTACACCTTTGAATATTCTAAGTTTCCAGTCTTGTTTATGAAAAATCCTAGTGTTAAATAAATTACATACAAATAAAAATAATTGCAATTAGCATTTTCGTTTTATTTAAAAAGAAAATTTAGCTTTCGTAAATCAATCTCTCATTAACAAAAAGTTACCCCTATGAACTTGTTAGATGGAAGTAACTGGTATTTTCAGAAAAGTACAACAGAGAGCAAATTTTTGGTAACAGAAACGGCAGTGAATAATTTTCTTTGTTATATTGCCATAATTTTTTACTCAATTATTAAAATACATCATTAAATATAAAATAATTTTGTATTTTATGACGCCTTCATATTGCGTACATGTAGAATATTAACACTATGCTCGTATTGGATTCCTTTTTATAGAATATAATGAACTTGAACATGCTTTATGTATAGGAATTTCAGGTTACGATGACCTTCTGTCTGCTCTAAGAAAAGAACTGAAACATGGATGGTTAGTATTTTGGGGCGAGTCTTCAGCCACCAGAGGTAAGTCTTATAGTTTAATTCAATCCTCTATTCTAATTTGCCTCAATTCTTTCTTGTCGCTTGTCTTGTACTTACAGTCCTTGCAAACGTAATTGAATTCTTTAAGATATTTTCTTTTTACATGTGCGTCTAAGCTTGACCTACAGCTTGTCTTCTACTTACCTCAATGCAATTACAATATTTTTTGTAAGACGACTAGTTTTTACATGTACATACTTCGATTTAAAGTCCGTCTTCTACTAACACTCCCCGCAATTCAAATAAATTCCCTTCAGATGTTTACCCTTCATGTGTATTTGTAAATGTGATTTGATGTTTGTCTTGTACTCACACTGCACGCAATTATAATCGTATTCTTTAAGATGTTTTGTTTTTATATGCGTTTTTAATTTTAACTTTATGTTTGTCCTATACTCACATTCCGTGCAATTGTAATCGTATTCTTTAAGATGCTTGGTCTTTGTGTGTCTTTTTAAACTTTTCTTGTCATTTGTCTTGTAAACACACTCCGTGCATTTATAATCATACTGTTTAAGATGTTTGTTTTTCTTGTGCGTTTTAAAACTTTTCATGTCGTTTGTCTGGTACTCACACTCCATGCAATTATAATCATACTCTTTAAGATGTTTGGTTTTTATGTGAATTTTTAAATCTATCTTCTTGTTTGTCTTGTATTCACACTCCGTACAATTATAATTGTATTCTTTAAGATGTTTAGCCTTTATGTGTGTCTTAAAACTCGACATCTTGTTTGTTTTGTACTCACAATCTGTACAATTATAATCGTATTCTTTAAGATGTTTAGTTTTTATGTGCCTTTGTAAACTTTGCTTGTCATTTGTTTTGAACTCACACTCCATGCAATTATAAGCGTATTCTTTAAGGTGTTTAGTTTTCACGTGTATTTGTAAACTGTAATTCTTGTTTGTTTTGAATTCACACTCAATACAATTATAATCGTATTCATTAAGATGTTTAGTTTTCATGTGTTTCCCTAAACTGTTCCTATCATTTGTCTTATACTCACACTCCATGCAATTGAAATCGTATTCTTTAAGATGTTTCGTTTTTATGTGTTTTTCTAAACGATGTTTATAGTTTGTCTTGTATTCACACTCCATGCAATTATAATTGCATTCTTTAAGATGTTTGCTTTTCATGTGTATTCGTAAGTTTTTCTTGGCGTTTGTCTTGTACCCACACTCCAGGCAATTATAATCGTATTCATTGAGATGTTTAGTTTTCATGTGTATGAGTAAATGTGATTTGCTGTTTGTCTTATGCTCACACTCCATACAGTTATAATCGTATTGTTTGAGATGTTTACTTTTCACGTGTGATTTTAAATTGAACTTGTCATTTGTTTTATACCCACACTCCGTGCAATTGTGATCGTATTCTTTAAGATGTTTCGTTTTTATATGCGTTTTTAATTTTAACTTAACGTTCGTTTTGTACTCACACTCCGTACAATTGTGATCGTATTCTTTAAGATGTTTGGATTTTACGTGTGTTTTTAATTTTAACTTAATATTCGTTTTGTACTCACACTCTGTGCAATTGTAATCGTATTCTTTAAGATGTTTAGTTTTTACATGTGTTTTAAATTTTAACTTAACGTTTGTTTTGTATTCACACTCCATGCACTTATAATCGCTTTCTTTAAGATGTTTCGTTTTCACGTGCTTTTCTAAATTTGATTTATAATTCGTTACAAATTCACATTCTGTGCATTTATAATCGTATTCTTTAAGATGTTTCGTTTTTATGTGGATTTGTAAATTCGACTTGTAGTTTGTCTTGTATTCACATTCCTTGCAATTGTAATCGTATTCATTAAGATGTTTTGTTTTTATGTGTGCCTCTAACACCGATTTACAGTATGCTTTGTATCCACATTCTTCGCAATTAAAATCGTTTTCTTTAAGATGTTTCGTTTTTGCATGTATTTGTAAACGTGATTTGCTATTTGTCTTGTACTCACACTCCATGCAATTAAAATCATATTCTTTAAGATGTTTACTTTTTATGTGTATTTGTAAATTTGATTTGGTGCTCGTCTTGTACTCACAGTCCATGCAATTATAATTGTATTCTTTAAGATGCCTTGTTTTTACGTGTGCTTTTAGAGTGTACTTGCTGTTTGTTTGAAACTTGCATCTCAAGCACTTAAACCATTTTCCTCTGCGACGTGTGTTTAGAGTTTTCTCTTCTGTATTTTTAATCTTAATTTTCCGGGAGCCACGTACAGAATGTCTATGTTTGATTGCAATATGAACGCTCTCCACGTGCAGCTTGAGAGACTTATTCTTCTTGAATCTTCTATAGCAAATTCCGCACCTCAACGTTTTCTCCACAGTGTGCTTCGCGTGGTCGCCTGTATACCTCCGCTCCATGACCTTACACATTTTGCGTTTCTTAGTTCTAGGTAAAAGGTTCTTTTCTTCCAAGGCATCCAGTGCAGGACGCACACAGTATCTGAAAATAATTGATTCTGTTTGAATAAATTTTCAAGAACAAACGCCACTTATTTCTGGCTTTGGCATACAATAGGTTTGTTCGGCCACACAAATTGCTGGTAGTTGACAAACCAATTGTACAACGCATGCCTAGTTGAAAACAATTAATCGCCTACCACTAGTACTGTTACAAATGCAGGTGTGTATTCTCATTTCGAGAAACAAGAGAAAGCGAGCCGCTTCAGTAATGCTGAAAAGCAGACAATTAATCCTCACAAAAAATTGTAATGAATACACCCGCCATAAAAAAAGGTGACATAGTAGAGCAGCTCTCCCAACTAATGGGAAACTTTAGTGAGTGTGATATGTGGAACATATATCCATAGCATAAAATACGATTCTAGGAATTGCCAGGCCGACAGTATGTCGACTTGTTTTTAAATATAAAAAGACAGGGAATATATTAGAGCCGAGAAAGGTAACTGGTAGACCTTCGGTACCGGAGTCTTTTGATAAGGCTGTTAAAATTTTTTTTTACTGACAGTGAACTTACACTACAGGCCATAAGTGAGGGATCACTTATCATAAATAACAAAATACTTGTATTTTAGACACATCCCTTAGACTTTTACCTGTTTTGGCGAGAATAATTGAAATAACAGTTGTAAATGTAATTCTGAGAAGGATTATTCGGATTATTATTATAAATTAGATAAATATATTTATTTCTGAAAAATATTGTAAATCCTTTTAATAGTTTTATGGCGCCTATTTAATAGAAATATTTTATATACCCCAATAAATTTAATAGGGTTTACAACGCAATATTATTATAATGGTATTAGGAATTCATAGTAAACTATTTAGCAATTTAAAAGTTAGTTTTCGTGCAGCATTTGTCCGAGTAAGTTGCAATACGAGTATTTGAGAACAGACGTGAAAGTAACTTATAAAAATGCCGAAAAGAAAGGAACTTAGCGCAGAAACTCGTAGTTCTATAATAACGCCACATGGTGAAAAATTTTCACTGCGGCAAATAGCCCAAAAGTTAAATTTATCTTATCACGCGGTGCAAGGAACAGTGAAACGATATTCACAAAGTGGATCATTACAACCAATAAAACGTTGCGGAAGGCCAAGGGTAACTACCAGACAAGAGGATTTGTGCCTAAAAATACTATCAAAACGAAATAGGCACCTCACAGCTCCTCAGCTTCGAGCAGAGTTGAATGAAGGCCGTCGAAAGCCGATGTCACTGACTACTGTAAAACGACGTTTGACAAAGGCGGGACTACATGGGCGTATTGCAGCTCGAAAATCATTATTGAATCCACAAAATCGTAAAAAACGGTTACAATGGGCCCAGGACCATCAACACTGGGACATGGAAATGTGGAAGCAGGTGTTATGGACAGATGAGTCAAAGTTCCAAGTGTTTGGTAGTAATCGACGAGTTTTCATTCGAAGACAAGTGGGTGAAAAGATGTTACCCGAATGTGTAGTGCCAACTGTTAAACACGGGGGGGGGGGGGTTCTGTGCTTGTTTGGGGATCCTTTTCCTTTGATGGTGTCGGAGATTTGTACCGCATTGAAGGCATTTTAAAAAAAAGATGGGTACATGAAGATTTTGGAGAAACATGCAATTCCGTCTGGATTAAGGTTAATTGGTGAAAGTTTTCACCTACAACAAGATAATGATCCCAAACACACTTCCCAACTTTATAGAAACTATGTGAATCAAAAAGAGGAGGAAGGGGTGCTAATAAATATGATTTGGCCACCACAATCACCCGATCTCAACCCTATTGAATTACTGTGGGATGAATTAGATAGAAACGTGAGAGAAAGCTGTCCACAATCGCAGAAACAGCTTTGGGAGCAACTTACAAGGGTGTGGAATAATTTACCAATGGATACGCTCCAGAAACTTGTATCGCGGTTGCCTAATATTTATAAAGAAATCATTAAGCGCAGAGGTGGATACATCGACGAAAGTCGAATATGATAAGAAATTCTACAGAGTATGTTGAATTTTATTTTATAAGGAAAACTGTTAATTTGTCTCGTAGATATAGTTTTGTAGAAATATACGTTTTGTTTCACTAAGCGTGCATATTTTTTTAAAATTTCATCTACTGATCCCTCACTTATGGCCTGTAGTGTATATATGCTGCATACATCATATTAGTATATCTATTTTACGCCCGCTTACATCGATACACGAGCCGCAGGTGTACGTGGTTACTCTCTGTCTGTATGGAAATCGAAGCGAAGTTGTTCTCTCAACCCTTTTAGAATACTTTTTTCTGTACCACTTTTACCCCTGACCGTGTAATTTAGCGTGGACTGCGTGATGTATTACACTAAGTGCCGAACTTCTGAGGTGTACAGACGTGCAATTCTTCAGTCTTTTTTTGATTCTTCTATAGAAGAGAAATTTTGTACAAGCATTCTGTTTGAGTAACCATCAGTCCTTAGACGATCTGTGTGCTGTCATATGAAAAACATCTTTCAAAACCCATCCACTAACGAATGTATATCTCTTATTAACGCTATTTACATATGCATTTTCTTATTGAAGTGTGTTCTTTTAGGGTTTTATTTATTTTGCGGCATTCACATATTCGCTGGCAACGTGTGTTTATGCGTGAACCGAGGCATTGCCTAGCCGGCATCCGACTGTTGCTAATTTAGACGTGGAATACAACGAGTCAGGTCGACACAATTAATAATTAGTACCAGACTACTTTTTTTCAATATATGCAGTCGATGGTAACGTTCATATCAATTAATAATTGATAATTATAGTCCTATATCGCGAAGAGATAGGCTAATAGAGATGCGTGATCGTTTTCTGATTGGTTAAACACATATAAACATTTCGAAGTTCAGGCCTTATTTACACACTAGCGCTACATGTGTTGCAGCTTGTTTTGAACAAGTTTGAGGTTATATTATAGTGTTTGCCATTACTTCTTTAGTTGATTGTTACTGGCGTTTATATTTTGTAAATGTCTCAAGACATTGAAAAGTACAGAAAAGTGTTAGTGAGAAGCAAAGCAAAAAATCTAAATTTCGCTGAAAAATTCTTTCTCGTAGTATTAGAGAACATGCATTTGTTACATATAATCGTAAGGATGACAGAGTCAACATTGAGAAAGAGGAAGAGAAGCAATTTGAACGTGACTGATAAGCAATCGATATTGATTATATTCAAAATATATAAACTACCCAAATTGTACCAAAACACAAGGTGTTTGGTCAACTGCCGAAACAGCTGGTAACCATGTTATCGAATTAAATTTTATTTAAAACTACTTATTTTTTTCAAGAATGTTAAGAGCTAGTGTATATAATATTCTATAAGAACACACTGAACAAGAATTCCAAGAGCCAAAATCTTATAAAGAAGGAGCCATATTAAATCGTGCAAACGATATCATGAACACATTGATAGGACTTACAGTGCACTCGTTTTTCTTTAAAAATGAGATTCCTACATTAAATAAGACATTTGCGGCAGTAAATAACAATGAAGGCATGTCTAAGTTTTCAAGGCCGACATTATAATGGTTATTGAAAGATATTAATTTTCGGTAAGATATTAAATATATTACTGTGTGTAATTTTA
This sequence comes from Dermolepida albohirtum, assembly GCA_031893035.1. NCBI lineage: Eukaryota > Metazoa > Arthropoda > Insecta > Coleoptera > Scarabaeidae > Dermolepida > Dermolepida albohirtum. The sequence goes on along the minus strand of JAVIWB010004895.1, from coordinate 62,344 downwards.
GCCTACCTTTACTTTTAGTTACAAGAAGAGAACTAGGAATAGCTACTTAAAGGAGAAGATGGAATAATTACATGGTAAGAGAAGACCATAAAACATCAAAAGTTTGGTTCGATGAAAGCATTAAATATGCACAGGAAGCTTTCAGTGAGGGCCTGTCAATAGGTTTGAAAAACCCTCGTAGACAGGCATGACAGTTGATATTACACATTGGTTGGGGGAATGGTTTTCTTGAGAATGACCTACCGTTATTTCTATCAAATAAAGAAAATTGACGAATTGTTTGAAAAAATTTTAGCTCACTTGGAAATTAATTCTGTCAATCATGGACAATGCTTCCCATCATTCTAGAAAATTGGAAAAAATATCAAATTCATCAATGAAGAAATGTGATGTTCAAGAATGGCTTACTAAAAATAATCTGAGATTTGAATCTAATATGTATAAAAATGGAATTGTGGATTTAATAAAACTAAATCAAAATACGACAAATACGTAATAGATGAGCTTGCTAAATCCAAAAACAAAACAGTGAGCTCAATTCTATAGCGTCAATTTGTGTCCAGGTAAAAGGAAAAGTGTCTGTAAATAATACCACATTTAAATTGAACGATGTCCAAAATTTACTTCGTGCTGCCATTCATGTTATTAAATAAAATTGGATGAAGGCTATTAATCATGTCGAAGATATTGAAACAAAAATGTGGGATATGGACGGAATAAGAGAAAATTTAGAAGAATTTCTCATAAATATAGGAGATTCTAGTACTACCGATGATTCTCCTAATGAATAGACATCGATTTATTTATATTTTACATTATGATGCTTATTTAACTTATATGTTAGTAAATTTAGTTTCAGAATGAAAATTCCCTGTATAAACCCTTTGTTTTAAATGTTTCCGAAATTCTGCCTTGGCTTATGACGCGGTTAATATTTTTTGTGTAAATATTTCAATTTATTTTTATTATTTTACTACCTATGCTTCGTTTCTCTAGCCACTTTCCATAGTTTCTTTCTGGCTATTTTGTCGAATGCTTTCTCCAGATTAATAAAACCTATGAACACTTTTTTCCCCGACACCATATCCATGGTGAAAGGGTTTTATGATAATATATATTAGGTGCACAACTAAGTTCTCGCTGTTTTTTTGATGAAAATGCAACTTTATTGTGAAAAAATGTTTACAAATGAATCATTCAAAATATTGCCCATCGTCTCTTGGCTTCAAATCACAAGGAACCCAAGTTCCTTGTTTTTGAATCATTCCCAACGCATGCAATCGCTGGGAAATGGCTTGGCGGGTAACTCCTAATGCTGAAGCAAGCTCTTCTTGCGTTTGGCACGGATCGTCACCGAGCAATGCTTCCAATTCAGCGTCTCCGAAGGTTTTTGGTCTTCCATGACGCGAACGGTCGCCAACATCGAAATCACCGTCTTTGAAGCGACGGGACCAATCACGGCACGTTGTTTCACTTAGAGCAGCATCTCCGTAAACTTTTTGGAGTTCTCGATGCGCTTTAGCCGCCGTTTTCTTCGAACGAGCGAAGAAAAGCAACAATTCCCGCAAATGATTATTTGGCACAAAATCAGACATTTTCACACAACCAAAAGTATACGACGCAAAAACAAAATCACTAATGTGTCAAAGCGGTTTGTTTACCATATGCCTAAACTTGGTTCATGACGTTTTGGTTATGTCACAATCGACCAGCACTTGCTACTGGAGCCATCTCTTGGAAAACAGCGAGAACTTAGTTGCGCACCTAATATATACAAGTGAAACATATCAAGTGAGTTCATTTAAAGTACCATTCTATATATAATCTTTTATAAGAACTATTGTGTTGTAGTAAAATAGTAAATAGAATTTAGTGATCAATAAGACCTTTCATGTGGAATACCTACAGTTTATTGTTATTTATTTTATTACTACTGAATATTGCCATGTAATGTAAGGTGTTTTTTCATGACTTCGTTCATTATACTTTGCATTATTATATCTATGTTGTTTTCTTGGTATCAACCAATTAAAAGCCGATGCTGCTGAAACAGTGTAACACCCTTGCAAAATAAATTTTCATTTACACATTAATAATAAGATAACTATCGTTCCATATTTGTGGACGTTCACTTACTTTAAAAATTTTTATTAAAAACAAGTGTACTATTAGTAATAAATATATACTGCAAAATAGTAACATATTAAATAAAAGAAATATCTAATACTAAACATATAGATATTTTACAAAAAAATGCCTTGAAGTAAAAGGTTTTCCAATAGGGACTTGACAACTTTTAATTCAATTTGTGAACGCACCCTTTCACTAATCATCGAACTGTCACTGTCAATTTATTCAGTAAACTTAACATTTTCATCATGGTAAAGTACACGAACGAACAACGTCTGCAAATTATAAAAATTTACTACAGAAATTGGGAGTCGGTGACCGCTACTTTAAGAACGTTAACTCCGATTTTCGGTCGTAATTCTCGCCCTAGTAGACAGGCAGTAACAAGTTCAGTGCAAAAATTTGAGTCTACATATTCGTTGTGTGATGTTGCCGTGCCAGTGAGACAACGGGTTGGTCGAAGTGTCGAAAATATCGCTGCCATTGAAACGTCCGTAGCAAATGATCCAAATCAGTCAATTCCACGGCGTTGTCAAGAGTTGGGCATCGCCCAGACCACTTTATGGCGAATTTTGCGTAAGGATCTTGGTTTACATCCATTCAAGATCAAGCTGCCTCAAGAATTGAGGCCGATGGACCATTTGAAGCGACGTACGTTCTCCGATTGGGCTCTGGAAAAGATGCGCCAAGATGATCAATTTCATCGCAAAATCATTTTCAGTGACGAAGCTCATTTTTGGCTCAATGGGTTCGTCAATAAGCAAAATATGCATTATTGGTCGGGTGAAAATCCACATGTGCTTCACGAAACACCACTTCATCCACAAAAAATAACTGTTTGGTGCGGCTTGCATGCCGGCGGCGTCATAGGGCCATATTTTTTCGTCGACGATAATGATCGTCACGTTACTGTGAATGGTAATCGTTATCGCGCCATGATTACCGATTATTTTTGGCCCGAATTGGAAGATGACATGTTGATGATTTATTGAAGAGTATGTTTGATGAGCGTGTTATTTCAAGAAATGGACCAGTCGATTGGCCGCCTCGTTCGTGCGGTTTAACGCCTCTAGACTTTTTTCTTTGGGGCTACGTCAAGTCATTGGTCGGTGCCAACAAGCTGACAACGTTGGAAGAGCTCAGGACCAACATTGAACGCGAAATAGCAGCCGTTTCGGCCGAATTGTCTGGCCGAGTCATCGAAAATTGGGTCCAACGAATCGACCGCTGCAAATGTGCACGCGGTGGCCATATGAACGAAGTCGAGTTCCATTCATAAATGTTTTGATTGTACTTCAACCCGATAATAAAGTTTTTGAAATATCTCAAATGGTCTGCATTTTATTTTGAAAAAAAGTTCTCAAGTCCTTATTGAAAAACCCTTTACATACAACAAAAATAATTTTGTACGAGATACTAAAATTATAAATAAATTGTAGTTTTTTTTATTGTTTACCTTTTTTTTTTTACTTTATAATATCAAAAAATCGCAGGTATTTAGTAAAGTAGAGATTCTTAAATATCAACTAACATGCATGCTACTACTTGTTAATACGTTATTAGAAACAATTTTTGTAAATAACATCATTAATTTTTATTAAATATACTACACTATATACTATTTATTTAAAAATGAAATAGGACGACGATGAGGAGGCTGTCCTATCGAACAAAGAATTTTATATTAACATAACGGATGGCAGTCATGACGTGACGTGTACCTCTACTTTGATTTATATTTTGTCTTGTAATCACAATCCATTCAACTATAATCCTATTGTTTAAGATGTTTAGTTTTCATAAGTTTTTCGAAATTTAGCCTATTTTGTCATGGACTCACATCCAATTGTAATCATATTCTTTAAGATTTTTAGTTTAGTTAGTGTATGTCTTGAACTCGCCTTGTTGCTTGCTTTATAATTCACACTTTATGCAGTTGTAGTCATATTCTTTAAAGTGTTTACTTTGTACGTGTACCTGTAAATTTGCCTTCCTGTTTGTCTTGTACTCACACTCCACGCAATTGTAATCGTATTCTTCAAGATGTTTCGTTTTCATGTGTAATTTGAAATTTAGTTTGATGTTTGTCTTGTACTCACACTCCAGGCAATTATAATCGCAGTCTTTAAGATGTTTCCTTTTCATGTGTTTTTCGAAACTTTGCTTGGTGTTTGTCTTGTACTCACACTCCACACAATTATAGTCGAATTCTTTACGATGTTTCGATTTTATGTGTTCTTTTAAACGGATCTTGGTGTTCGTTTTGTACTCACAATCCACGCAATTATAATCGTATTCTTTGAGATGCTTAGTTTTTATGTGTTTTCCCAAATTTACCTTGGTGTTTGCCTTATACTCGCACTCCGTGCAATTGTAATCAAATTCCTTAAGATGTTTCGCTTTTATGTGTGTTTTTAATTTTAACCTGTGATTTGTTTTGTATTCACACTCCATGCAATTATAATCGTATTCTTTAAGATGTTTAATTTTCACGTGTCTATTCAAATTAACCTTGATGTTTGTCTTGTAATCACACTCCGTGCAATTAAAATCGCGTTCTTTAAAATGTATAGTTCTCATGTGTCTCTTGAAATTTACCTTGGCGTTTGTCTTATACTCACACTCCATACAATTATAATCATATTCTTTAAGATGTTTCGTTTTCATGTGTATTTCGAAAGCTTGCTTGGCGTTTATCTTATACTCACACTTCATGCAATTATAATTGTATTCTTTAAGATGTTTAGATTTTATATGCATTTCCAAATTTGGCCTGGTGACTGCTTTGTACTCACATTCTGTGCAATTGTAATCATATTCTTTAAGATGTTTCGCTTTCATGTGCATTTCTAATTTTAACCTCTGATTTGTCTTGTAATCACACTCGGTGCAATTATAATCAAATTCTTTAAGATGCCTAGTTTTGATGTGCCCTTTTAGATGTATCTTCCTGTTGGTCTTGTACTCACACTCCATGCAATTGTAATCATATTCTTTAAGATGTTTCGCTTTTATGTGTATATTTAATTTGATCCTGTAATTTGTCTTGTAGTCACACTCCGTGCAATTATAATCGTATTCTTTAAGATGTTTACTTTTCGTGTGTTTCAGCAAATCATTTTTGGTGTTTGTCTTGTACTCACACTCCATGCAATTATAATCGTACTCTTTAAGATGTTTGCTTTTTATGTGCACTTTCAAATTTGAGTTGTCCCTTGTTTTGTACTCACACTCCGAACAATTATAATTGTATTTCCTAAGACGTTTTGTTTTCACGTGTGATTTTGATGTATTTCTGCTGTTTGTTTGGAACTTGCGCTTCAAATATTTAAACTGCCTTCCCTTATGTAAATTTAAAGCTTTCTCTTCTGTATTTTCAATATTAACTTTCTCACGACTACGTACGGAATGTCTATGCTTGATAGCAACATGAGTGTTTTCCACGTGCAACTTGAGAGACTCTTTCTTCTCGAATCTTTTATAGCAAATGCCACACCAAAACATTATCACCTTGTGATTCCTCTTGGTGTCGCCTATGTAGTTACACTGTGCGAGCTTGAGCTTTTTGCATTTGTTTATTACAGCTGGATGGTTCTTTTCTTCCAAAGTAAGATCATCCAGTGCAGGAAGTACACAGTGTCTGAAAATAAGCAAATCTGTTATGAATAAGCCTTCAAATAAAATAACAAGATCAAATGCCACTTATTTCCGATTTCCGCACAGAATACTTTTGTTAATTATATGCCAATTCACATGGCACATTCGAAAATATGTGGTTGGCGTGTTTAAACGCTTATCAAGCAAATATCGATCAGCTACTAAATTAAGACAATCATTTGAACATTTCCGGAAAATCGGAACAACTTCAATTCGTTAAAGTATGTGTATATCATCGCCAATATGCTGATATCAGCACTGAAGATGCTTTCCAAGCTCAATATAATACACCAAGCCCTCCCTACTCAAGTAATAAAAGTTCGGTAAACATACGAGGGCGGTTCAGTGTTTTCTCGGTACCATCCTTATATTATACTTGATTCATTGTTGCGTTGCTGTTGCTTTTACTATTCTACTGCAATATTTGTTTCACTCTGCTCTTTGCTTCAAAAGATTTAACTCGACCTTGACGTCATATTAACAATTTGTAGGACTTCTATTTTCCGATACGAACAATACTACGCAATTTGAGAAAAAAGCAGTGTTTCACAACAGTGAATTAAAAATATTAAAGAAACTCAATGACATGGCAGAGAATGGTCTTGTTGATACGACCTGGAATTTATTTTATGGAAGTGGTTTCGAAAAATGAAACACAATAGACATTAAAATTCAAATCAGACGGATGCCTTCCAATTCATTTAAATGCAAACACTATCACTCCGAAAACATTTCTGATGAAATTCAATTTCATGCTAGACAAGAATCTTATATTATTACACCTATTTGATAATAGAAAAACTGGTCTTACTTGGCATTTCCGTTACAGCAGTGAAACTTGTGGTACTGCAGATATTCTTCCTTCTCCGTGTAAATTTTGCAAAACGGGCACTGCACGACCTCTAAAATTGCATAAAAACATTCTCATTAAACTCGATCACTATAACCTACAATTATGTTAAGATTTATCAAAAGAAAGAATACAGAACTAGAGACATACACTACCGCTCATATGTATTTGGTGACCCTTATTTCATTACAATTTCTATAGAAAAGTTGTAATTATAAAATTTATTTCTGTAGTAAGAAGTAGCTTCATGTAAACATTAAAATCTATAAAAGCTTGTTCAAAAATAATTATGCGATTATCCTATTATTCACAATGAATGAGAATACCCTAATAAAACTCCAGGTAGAATAATTGCATTTAAGGGAGTAGGTCTTTCAATTCTTAGAAATTTTCGATTGTCATGATTTTATTTTAAGGAAGGGTGTTATTGTAAACTATACTAGTATTTATACTTGGGTATTTTGACAAAATTGCAGTTAGTTTTTGTGAGGTGCTTATAGTGATAACATCGTGTGTTTCGAAGAAGTTCAATCTGTTAGAAATACCTAAACGGAAAGTAATCGCCACACAATCTAGAAGTGTGTTTCGGATCGTTGTCCTGTTGAAATACAAAGTTTTCGCCAAGAATCCTTTAGTCCTGAAGGAACAGCGTTATTTTCCAAAATTTCCTTGTAGCCTTCTTTTCTTAGGATTCCCTCAATTTTGACGGGATCGCCTACAGATCTTCCACCAAAACACCCCCAAATCATTACTGAACCTCCTCCATGTTTTACGGTAGGCGCAATACATTCTGGCAGTACTCTTTCTCCTGCGGATCTTCTTACGAATATTCGCCTTTTACTACCGAAAAGTTCAAACTTCGATTCGTCTGTCCACAACACATTATTCCACTGATCAATCATCCAATTCTTATGTTCTTTAGCCCAATTTAGTCGTTTTATCTTGTTTCGCTTTCGTAGAAGTGGTTTTCGCAGAGCAATTCTTTCGTATAAACCCGCTTGCCTTAACCTTCTCTGTACCGTGGATACACTAATTGGTTTAGTACGAGCTCTATTCATTTCAGCAGCAATTTCTGGTGCTGTTTTTCGTCTATCGCGTCTACTTATCCGTATTAGATGCCGGTCATCTGCATATGTCGTCGCTTTGCGTCGTCCAGATCTTCTTTTGTTGGAAAATGTACCACTTTCTTCAAATTTTTTAACGTTATAATCAACGGTTCTGCGATTTAATCGTAATTCTTTTGCAATTTTGCGATTACTTTTACCCTACGATGATAAGCAATTATCATAGCACGCACTTCAAGTAATACCTTTCGGAAATGCAGGTGAAACTGTTAATACTGTAGGGATTGGCCTATATAATATTCATGGTATTTTTCCAATTTATGACACCTTTACGATATATCATAAACAATTTAAGATTTTCGTAGAAATTCATATGGAATTACTTCCACTAATAATATTGTTGAAGAATTATAATACAGATTTTTCGAAAGATAATCCTTATTTCAGGAAACACATAAAATTGGAGTGGGCAAATAAATATGACCGGTAGTGTAAGTTTGCAGTAATAGTTTGCCGATTCTCTCATTTAAAGGAAACAGTTTACAAAAAAATTTCATAGTTTCTCACCTTCAAAAATTCCATTGGTTCCATTAGGGCAAACGGTTTTGTGTTTAACCAAATATACTTTCAAACTAAATCCAAGGCAACAATAGGTGCAGGCAAATACATTTTCTGCATCACTTTCTATATGAGGAACAAAATGCATTTCTATACCTTTATTCAAGCTTTCTTCGTAATCCTCACCAAAGTATACCAATAGTTCTTCGCCTTCTTGGATTTCGCAAATGCTGCTATAATATAAATTATCTTCACATTGAAATGCATTTAGGTTTTGATCAGAAACACTTCTGGCACAATTGACGTACTGCATCCAATTTAGTGATTCTGATTTATCATTGTTGACTACAAATTTTCCCCCTTTGAGCTTCCAAGAAGATTCCACGGTATTAAATCCAGTGAAAGGCCCAAATTTTACACCTTTAGGTATGGTTTTTAAGGCAAACATGCCAATTTCTCCAGATAAACCTTCTTTAATTTCTAGAACACCTGATGGTATGTCATTTCTTCCTTTGTTATCAAGACCATTTCCGTTTAAAATACAGATGAGCATTCCACATTTGGTACAATATTCTTCATAGTATTCATTACAATTGTTGCAAACTGTAAAAAAATGGTTCTCATGATAGACATTTAAAAGTACTACTATATATAAATTGTAAATAATTGCAAGTGATTACTGTTTTAAATGACAAAATAAGCAATCAATGTATTCAATTATTAACAAGTATGGTAACTAATATCCATCAAAGGTACGACACTTAATATCATATACAATTGACTGGCATATAAGAACATACGAGGAGGAGTCAAAAAGTTCCCGGAATTTTGTTTTAACTCTTTATTACCACAACATAGGTACACAGTCACTTAATCGCCTTCAAAGTAGGCGCCGTCTGAACACACACACTTGCTCCACCACTCCTGCCATTGTTGGAAACAACGATGAAAGTCCTGTTGTGGTATCTTCCGAAGTTCAGCCGTCGCGTTGGTTTTGATGTCTTCTACGGTGTCAAAACGGTTACCTTGGAGGCCCTTTTTGAGCTTGGGGAAGAGCCAGAAATCCAATGGTGCTAAATCCGGTGAGTAGGGAGGCTGCTGGAGTACTGGAATGTTTTTTTCTGCAAGCCATGTTTGCACAACAATCGACGTGTGGGAGGGAGCATTGTCGTGATGGAGTGACCATCCTTCTTGCCATTTGCCTGGACGTTTTCTTCGAACTGCTTCCCTCACTCTTTTCAAAACTAGCACGTAAAAAGGACCGTTAACCGTTTGTCCAGCTGGTACAAATTCATGGTGCACCACACCTTCGTTGTCGAAAAACGCAATGAGCATCACTTTTGTTTTCGATTTGACATGACGTGATTTCTTTGGTCGAGGAGAGGACGATGTGTGTCATTCTGATGACTGCATCTTGGTTTCCGGGTCGTACGCGTACACCCAAGTCTCGTCACCAGTAACGATTGTCTGCAAGAACATCGGGTCCTCTGTGCTTTTTTCAAAACATTCGGCCGCCGTCAACTTCCGAGTTTCCATCTGATCTGGATTCAGCAAGCGCGGGACAAACTTTGCACTGACACGTTTCATCTTCAAATCATCTTACAGGATTGCGCTTCTTGTGCCAACTCGTCGATGGTCATCCTGCGGTCTGCTCTGATTAATTGTTTCACTCGCTCGACCATTCTTTCGTTCCTGGAGGTTGAAGGTCTCCCACTGCGACTCTCGTCTTCCAGCGATTCCTGTCCACCCTTAAATCTTGAAAACCACTCGTAAACGGCTGTTTTCTTTAAAGAATCGTCACCGTGAACTGTTTATAAGGCTAACAAAGTCTCTGAAGCACATTTTCCCAATCTGCACATGAACTTGATGTTCGCCCGTTGCTCGAACTGCGACATCGCGCCAACTGATCACCACACACTCCTACCTTCCGCTAAACTGCAGTCACACTGCGTGTTCAGACTTGCTCAGACCTGTCAGCGTCATAACTATGCACCATAAGGAATGTACTGTACAAAATTTATTGTGATTGCATCACAACTGCCAACACTACGACACAATTCCGGGAACATTTTGACTTCTCGTCGTATATATAAGTAGAAAAGCACGTGCCCCTTTGCGTTTCAGTTTATTTTCGAATCCGGTGTCGTTCAAGTAGCAATTGCAGAGCAATTATATTTGCCCAGATCCATAATTTCTGCTACCATGTCAAATATAAGAAGGGCAACGTAGTTATTAGCATTTTCGAAACTGACATGCCCAAGCAAACAACCCGCGAAATGAATTGTGCGACAAAACATTGTTCTAGCGCGCGTCTTAAGTTTCGGACCGCTGATGAAAAACGAAAGTTTCGCAAATTAGATCTACTTTTAAGGTCAATAATGAATACTACCGATAGGACATCCTATCCAACGGTCTACAGAGTAACTATAGATCTTTGCAGAGAACCGAGCTGCACGATTAAAATTTTCCCCCGTGGTCGTTTTGATGTGGTAAGCGATCCTATTTTCTGACGAAAGTTATATAAGTTTGGATTAAACGGGAATCGATCAATAGGTTGTCTTATCGAACAAAGAATGAATGCGAAATATTCCATATACCTACTGTAATAAAAGGAGGTGTCGTAATTATGGTTTTAGTGTCCGTTTCGGAGCGAAACAGATTACTAACAAAAATTATTGATAAAAAAGTAAATAAAACCTCTTTCCACAATAATGTTCGTATTCTGTAAACGTATTTCAACAACCAAGTTGTCATCAACAGTGTCGCACCTGAATCTGCGGTAAAAGTCGCGCACAAAAACAAACCTGTACCAGACATTCACCGTCAGAAGCCAAACACACACTGTAGATTCATTTCACATAATTTAAATTGTATTCTAGACTTAAAACTAACCATTTATCTTAAAGTACGTCTCCGCTTACACATGCGAACCATCTTTAACGGTGGTATTTTTATTTTACAGGATTTGAAACAGACGAGAATATGTCACTGAACCCTTCATATTCGTGTTTATTACAATGCTTCAATTTGAAGAATAGAAAAATGCCACCGTTAAAAAAGGTTCACATGTATAAGCGGGGGGTGTACTTTAAGATAAGTGGTTAGCTTTAAGACTAAAATACATTTTAAATTATGTGAAACGAATCTACAGTGTGTCTGACTTTCGACGGTGTCTGTATTATTTTCTGTGCCAATTTTTCCGACGATTCAGGTGCGACGCTGATAAATTATCTGCTGACAATGTCAACTTAGTGGTTGAAATGCGTATATAAAGGGTTTTCCAATAGGGACTTGACAACTTTTAATTCAATTTGTGAACGCACCCTTTCACTAATCATCAAACTGTCACCGTCAATTTATTCAGTAAACTTAACATTTTCATCATGGTAAAGTACACGAACGAACAACGTCTGCAAATTATAAAAATTTACTACAGAAATTCGGAGTCGGTGAGCGCTACTTTAAGAGCGTTAACTCCGATTTTCGGTCGTAATTCTCGCCCTAGTAGACAGGCAGTAACAAGTTTAGTGCAAAAATTTGAGTCTACATATTCGTTGTGTGATGTTGCCGTGCCAGTGAGACAACGGGTTGGTCGAAGTGTCGAAAATATCGCTGCCGTTGAAACGTCCGTAGCAAATGATCCAAATCAGTCAATTCCACGGCGTTCTCAAGAGTTGGGCATCGCCCAGACCACTTTATGGCGAATTTTGCGTAAGGATCTTGGTTTACACCCATACAAGATCAAGCTGACTCAAGAATTGAAGCCGATGGACCATTTGAAGCGACGTACGTTCTCCGATTGGACTCTGGAAAAGATGCGCCAAGATGATCAATTTCAGTGACGAAGCTCATTTTTGGCTCAATGGGTTCGTCAATAAGCAAAATATGCGTTATTGGGCGGGTGAAAATCCACATGTGTTTCATGAAACACCACTTCATCCACAAAAAATAACTGTTTGGTGCGGCTTGCATGCCGGCGGCGTCATAGGGCCATATTTTTTCGTCGACGATAATGATCGTCACGTTACTGTTAATGGTAATCGTTATCGCGCCATGATTACCGATTATTTTTGGCCCGAATTGGAAGATATGGACTTGGACAACACCTGGTTTCAGCAGGACGGTGCCACAAGCCACACAGCACACGTTACAATCGATTTATTGAAGAGTAAGTTTGATGAGCGTGTTATCTCAAGAAATGGACCAGTCGATTGGCCGCCTCGTTCGTGCGATTTAACCCCTCTAGACTTTTTCTTTTGGGCTACGTCAAGTCATTGGTCTATGCCAACAAGCCGACAACGTTGGAAGAGCTCAGAGCCAACATTGAACGCGAAATAGCAGCCGTTTCGGCCGAATTGTGTGGCCGAGTCATCGAAAATTGGGTCCAACGAATCGATAGCTGCAAACGTGCCCGCGGTGGCCATATGAACGAAGTCGAGTTCCATTCATAAATGATTTGATTGTACTTCAACCCGATAATAAAGTTTTTGAAATATCTCAAATGGTCTGCATTTATTTTGAAAAAAAGTTGTCAAGTCCTTATTGGAAAACCCTTTAGAATACGAACATTATTGTGCAAAGGGGTTTTATTTTCCTTTTTTGATTAATTCAATCGTACCCATCACATTGTCGGCACAAAAATAATCTCCATAATTTTGTAACAACATAATTTTTAATATTGCTTTTTTTATATTGTGAAACTTCAATCATTTCAGTACACTTTCTATTTGCTAAAGAAATTTTCATTATCATTTCTTCCCTGTTCTAGTTACTACATAGACATATAAAGCATGTCACTAAAAAAAGTTTTGAAATGCGTAGCTGTTACAATAAATCATAAATAAGTGATCTTAAACAGGGTGTGAATTTCCTAGACTGACGTGTAATGACATATTATGCATGTACTTACACAACTGTTTATTACTGAATACGACTTTTATATCACTAACAACCTCGTTCTCTATTTTAATGTCATTTACCATAGTGTCGTAAAGATTGAAATCAGATGAGTGAAATTCCTGTTTGATATCAGTGTCCATTATAATGTTGCTATCTGTTACATTAGCTGGTGATAATTCCGATTTGATATAAGTAGACATTAGTTCCAGTTTTATTTCATCACCTCTTGGACATTCCCTTAATTCTGTAGAATCTATATTTATGGTAGTTTCGCAAATCACCATTTTATTATCTAGAGAAACGTCTTCTAATTCTGTCTTTACATCAGTCCAAGTTTCTAAAAAAACTGCATTATCCACACCGGCCATTTTTTCTTCTTGGTCTGTGATTAAAACTATTCCAGCCAGTCAATCACGTTGTAGATAATCCTAATTTTGTTAAACTTGCGCTTGCGAACGTTGGGAAAATTACAACACAAGGTAAACTCTTTTTGGAACAGGCCCTGTAGTAGTCACAGAGAAACTGCAAAAGAAAATATACACAACTGTAATTTACATTCAACTTTACTAAAGGAATCAATCACAAATATTATTCATTCTTCGTTCAAATTTGGTGAAGCTGTATTAATGTTTATCGGAATTTACAATTTGCAGTTGTTTTGGTCAAATTAAGATAACAGACGGTAAATTTTTTTTTAAAGATTGCTAAATTCAAATAACACGGTTGAATACACCAGGTTTTCCATATTTACAATTCAAATAGTCATACAAATGTGCAGGTGTACAATGTGTGCACTTTTCTCACATCACAAAAAAATAATTTGTGTGGTTAATATATTTTTATTCACTCAATGTATATGTACAATTCTCACAACACGTCTGTTACTTTGCCCACGTGGTGTCAACTACACGGTTGCCAGACCTACAAGAATGCCATATCTTTTCTACACATTTACAACTGCAAAGACACATTAAAATATCTACATACATACATACATTGAAATATTATGAATATGAAAACTATACAGTAAGCAATGGTTATGTCACAGCTTACATAGGATGCTAGTTAATTTTGGGGCGTGAGAAAGTTTTTAAAACGCGTTGTTTTCACTTTTACCGAATAATTCATATTTCTCCATTACATATCCTTAATACACCTTAAATGGGTGAACAATATTCCAGTTTGTTTATCAGAAATTGTTTTAAATTGCTTTGGTAGCATAGGCGTAATTGGTTTGTTAACATTTGGCACTTTTTAAGATAATTTTCAAAATTATCCATTTCAAATCCTAGAAAATGGTAGCCAGTACTTGATATTATTGTCATCTTTAAGGAAAATGATACACCCCGAGTATCTGAGGATATCAATGCCCTGTTTATCTTGCTTGTCCCTCTTTTAGTACTTCAAAAACTGTTATATCTACTTGTGTAATGTGTGTAAACATGAATAGCCACAAGATCTTTGATCTTCCTTTGAGGAACAAACTCAAGATGTTATATTAAGAATTTCATGTTTGCATGTACAATGGAAACATATAGCAATTGTATCCTTACAATGCCTTTTCTCACATGCCTCCTGATTTTGGCTACACTTTGATGTTCCTTTACATTGTTTAGTTGTGTGGCTATACTATAAGCAATTGTAGCACTGTGTCACTGCCTACTTGTTTAATTCTATTTCTATTGGTGTGGCAAATAGATAAATCCTATTTATAAGTCACGTTCCTTCAAAAGAAATTACTACTGTATCTGCAGACAAATATTTATATGTACAATTTTCATTAACCCTTCTTCATAATCTATGCACTTTAAATACTTTTAAGATTAATTAATCTTATTTAAAATTTTTTCTTGCGCTAAGGAGATGTGAACTCATGGGATATCACTCTGGCTCGGAACTAGGTGTTATGGTATAAAAGGTACTATAATTGCCAACCTGCACTTACCTTTTTGTTCAATCAACTTAATTTCAATCATATTTTTTCTTTTTTAGAATCTTTTTAATCATTATTGGATGAATTGGACCATTTTTATTGGTATTAGGCTTGTATTGAATATAAACAATAGAAGCACCCACTGTTCTAGGACTGTATTATGCGGGCAAATTTTTGATTTTCGTATTTGACAGCAACAGCCTTCATAAGATTATTTTAAAAGTTTTTATATTTCCCGTCGTCTATAAGAATATCGTCGACTTTATTATCTCGCGTTGTCTTTGTTGTCTCCTCTATTTTAAAATTTCTTTAGACGTATCAAAGGGAAAGAACACAATATCAATCAAAGTTTGTAATAACGTGAGGAACGGTTGTGATTATAAGATCAATAATAAATTATTTACAAAAGTATGCAAGCGAAAAAAGTATTAATAGCAAAAGTAGATTTAATTGTTTATTATATATCTAACACTCACCTTTTCAATGGAAAAAAGGCACTTTAAACTATGGGAAAATTAACAATAATTAAATATTAATTTCTATATACTTTACACAACCGTTTTTATCAAGTTCTCAATTCTTTACAATAAAGAAAAAAACACATTGTGACATCTAACCGTTGCAAACACAACCACAAAAATATATGTTTTTAAAATACATCAAAATACACATTTTATTTATATAAGTATACATTATTTGATAATATTGCAAATTTACATATCTTGTTATTTATATTTTAATTTATTTCCAGATGGTGTTACTAATTAGCATTTGACATACTAATATATTTAACTACGGCTACCTTTATATCAAAAATCACCGTCTACTCTAAATAAGAATGCTATTCAAAGCAATGTATTTCTGAGTAGTAACTAATTTAAGTTTGGATGCAAACCAACTGTATAGCTTCTTTATCGACTCAAGTATAATGTTAAATGGGAGGTATCAGGATAGTGTATTATGTCTACCCGGGGATTAAAGATGGCGCAAAATACAGAAACTATTGTCGGTAAAGTAGCGTCATGTAAACTATTGTAATTATATATTTATTATTATGACAATTTATATACACTAGATGGGAAAATAGAAAGTAACTCACATATTTATACGTCAATATCGCAATTTCTTCATTTCAATGGTTTCAAAGTAATGATAACTGTAACCGTTTATTTTCCGAATGTAAAACGGTAAACTCGGAATTAAAAGTATTTAAATGTAGTGCATAGTTGGAGTCATTTTAGTTATGATTAAAACATCTTTTGTGTTCTGATATCCTTGTTTCCATAGTTCTTCCAGTTTGACCGCCATATATCTTGCAGGAATCACCACAAGAAAGTTTATACCTGATTTGTTGGATGTATTTATTTCGTCGTGTTATTTTTAATGTTTTTCCAGCATATTAGTTTGAAAAGCAATATCTACATCATATTTTTTAAGTAACATACTTATCTGTTTAGATTGTGGACCAATGTATGTAATAACAGATAGATTATACTTGTTAGGTTTTTGGTAGTCAAATATATCATTCGAAAGGTTTTTTTATATTGTTAGCAATAACACAAAATTGACTAAATGTAGAAGACTAAAGGAAAGATAGACAAGACTCGATTAGTTTATGTGGACGAAAATTAAATACATGAAATTTTAAATTATTAAACATTTTTCTGCCATCTAGTGAAATTGAGCAACACTATACCGCTGGTTGGTATTTATTTTATAATTTATTTATAAGTTGCCAGTTTTGCATTTTGCTATTTATACCATATTATTTGCATTAACTTTATTGCAAGTGATTTGTTTTCCGATTTGCGCTTTATTTACTACTATGTTCAGTTCGTGATTGTTAGCTTATTTCTAAAAATTAATACATGTTCTATTATGTACATTATATTATAGTAAATCCATGTTTAACTTTTAACGAAATAAAGAACTGGAAGCAAGTTACTCCGATTCATTTTTGTAGGTAAAGCAGAATTAAACAATCCATGAAATTCACAACTTATAAAATTCATTAAGTGATAAATTCAGTTTGCTATATTCGCAAATTTGTTAGCTTCTACCTTTTCGTAATAAATTTGTGTTCACAAATAAATTATTACAATTTTCATGTTAACCATATTTCGCAAATAAGTTATTGTGTGTGCCTTTCTTAAATTTATAACAATACCATAAATAATGACGCGCACAATATACAATGGTTTTTCGAAATATCGTCAAATCTATTTTGCACATTCAATTTATTACAATGTACTGGAAACGTTTGAGGGCTGATTTGGTTCCATTTTTTAATTTAAGAGATTGTATACATATATATTGGGTCTGGGAAAAAGTTCGTGGCGTTTTTTCAGTAAAATTCAACTGGTCCCCGCATGGCGCGTGGACGAATTCATTTAAACCGAATATGCTCCATTATTATCGACAATGTTTCGCCATTTTTTTGGTAGATCCATGATCCCATCGGTGAAAAACTTCTGTGGTTTCTGGTCGAAAAACTGAATCAAGTAGTTTTCACAGGCTTCTTTTGAAACCAACTTAATTCCATTGAGAGAGTTCTGCAGAGATCGAAACAGATGATAGTCAGAGGGTGCTATATCCGGACTGTAAGGTGGGTGCATCAAAACTTCCCAACCAAACTCTCTCAATTTTTGACGGGTCATCAAAGAAGTGTGTGGTCGGGCGTTGTCATGATGGAAGACAACACCTTTCCTATTAATCAATTCGGGCCGTTTTCTTTCAATCGCCTGGCGTAATCTCTCTAGTTGTGCACAGTAGAGTTGAGAATCAATCGTCTGACCAGTTGGAAGTAGCTCGTAGTGGACGATTCCCCTCCAGTCCCACCATACACACAGCATCACTTTTTTTGGCGTCAATGTTGGCTTAGCGAACGCTTGTGACGGCTCACCATCCTTTATCCACGATCTTTTACGCTTCCGATTATCGTACGTAATCCATTTTTCATCTCCGGTTATTAAACGTTTCAGAAACGGCTCGATTTCATTCCGTTTCAGCAGCGCATCGCAGATGTTAATTCGGTCAATCATGTTTTTCACGCTCAACTCATGAGGAACCCATACGTCAAGCTTTTTTTGTAACCAGCTTTGTGTAAATGGTTCAAAACAGTTTTGTGGTCAATGCCTAGCTCCATGCCAATATCGACACTGCTGATATGCTTATCTTGTTGGACTTTTTCAAGAATTTCATCAGATTTTTCAGTGATTGGACGACCGGAGCGTGACTCATCTTTCACATTGAAATTTCCAGAACGAAAGCGAGCGAACCATTTCCGCGCAACAGATTTCGATAAAGTACCTTCACCGTACACAGCACAAATTTTATCACAAGCCTGCGCAGCGTTCTTCCCCTTATCATAATAATATTGCAGAATATAGCGAAATTTCTCATTATTCTTCTCCATTTTCAAGTGCGAATAACTTTCCAACCACTGCACCGATTACAATGTTTCTACGCTCAAACTAACGTTCGGAAGGTCATCTAAAAAACGAGCCGTCGGTGGTGTCGCTGTGACTTGTTGTTCTTTAGTTATTGGCAACCAATGCCATCTATCGGGAAAAACGCCACGAACTTTTTCCCAGACCCAATATTAATGATAGAATTATTGTAAATGGTTATATAATGTGCAAATAGAATAATATAACAAAATAAATTATTATTATAGAAAAAAACATTTTCAAACTGTATTCTTTATTTTTCATCAAGTGGCATTACAGTTTTGTGTTTTTTGAACAGTTACGTTGTTCAAAATAGATTCAAATGCTTGTTGTTCCCGAAGGCCTAAAAATAATCTTTGTTCTTGAATTTTAAGTTTCAAAACAATTCTGATAAAATAAATTCAGTCAAGGCATTATTTCAAGTTCATTTTGTTTTTTCTATTTCATCCAACATTTGTGAACGAAAATACACAGCTAGACGTCTCTTTGAGTTCAGTTAAATATCCCAATTACACTCGTTATGACAAGCTACGCAATATATATATATATATATATATATATATATATATATATATATATATATATATATATATATTACAATGAAATGTGCAAATTAGTAAAGCTTGAACTCTATTTTTTTTTTTTGTTGAAAATATGAACTATTTAACGTCTCCAACTATACAATGAAAGTTTATAAAGAAAATTAAAGTGTAAATATTTTTGCAATAGACTTTTTTATGTAAGAACGTTGTTTCAATTTTGACTCAGAATTGGTAGCACATAAATAAGTTAAATTTAACGAAAACTAATAATGAAAAAAGTTGAGACTTAGTAGAGAGCACTTTGTGTCTCATCTTAGTTTATAAACTTAATAAATTAAGAACAACATTTATATTGTACTTATTTTCAGCAACATTTTTTTTAAATAAAAATTAGATTGGTCAATTTGTTTATTTTCAAAATTGGAAAACTTAATAAATTCACATTATCTAATAAGAAGTCTTTTACATTGTCTGGCCTCCCTTTGGACTTGCAACTCGTAGCCTAATTTTGACCAAATACCCAAAC
The DNA here is from genome assembly GCA_031893035.1 of Dermolepida albohirtum. NCBI lineage: Eukaryota > Metazoa > Arthropoda > Insecta > Coleoptera > Scarabaeidae > Dermolepida > Dermolepida albohirtum. Next base: position 42,736 of record JAVIWB010004895.1, on the reverse strand, counting down.
ACATTTTTACCAATCTAGTATCGACGATAACTGAATTTTTGGCAAATCTATATTCACTTTGGATAATTCTTTTTGCCAGTTTAAATTTATGTCTTTGTATTAGGCTTAAACTGAAATATAATTTACATCTTGATGCTATATTTGGATCTCCTATTCTAATCGCTAATGCCAATTGGTGATAGGATATTTTACCCGCGACCAGTGCAAAATTAGGAAAATAATCTCCTAATGCAGAAAAAGCGCCTCCTAATGTGGAAAGCCATGACAATGCATGTTCTAATTCACATTTCTCTCTTACTAAATAGCTTATACGTTCATTCCTGCAAACACACTTTTAAAAAACTGAAATAACTCCGAAAAGCCAATACCATTTATAGTCAATTATTTGTTGACTTGTGCTTCGCAAATTAAATACTATTCTATTTATTTTTAAACTATTTGGAATATGGTATTTAATAAAACCATTTCTGTAATTATTGCAGTACATTAATTCTTGTAGGAAATAATGTAGAAATATTCCTTCAGTATTGTATATAATCCTTATTTTGGAAGGTTTTCTAAACTCATTGGTAGTGGATCCATACTCGTGAAATTTAGAAATATTCTTGTATTTTATTAATATTTCGTTATTTACAAAATACTTATCGTATTTATAACCATCGCTTTCAATTCTCAAATAAATGACGGCCATTTCAATAGGTTAAGATTAATTTGCAGAAATTTTATCACAAACATATTGCTTTTTTTAAACTTTAATATAGGTATATGTATAATTCACTACATTTATAACATTTTCAGATTATTTCTGGTAAATTATTATTCATTTTGAAGCACACTTTGAAATGCATGTGATTCTGACATTTTTCAGTAATAATAATTAACACAAGAATTACATCATATAGCGAATTATGCTTAAAAATTTCAATAAAAGTGAAATGCTATATCATTAAAAGGCATAACAGTTTTTTTTTAATTTTGAATTCCATAATAAATATTTAAATAGGTCCTAAAATTATATTTGCATTAAATAAAACATACATGGCTTCTATCGCCATCTACTTAATAAAATCTGTACGATCACTAGTCATTAAGAATAATAAAGCGAAAAGTGAGGTTATTAAGCTATTTTTAACACAAATATCTGTTGTTTCCCGTCAAGTATTTAATACATACGGTAGCATACCTTAGTCGTTAGTTCAGACAAATATTTTCGTGAGACAACTATTTTTTTTTATCGCACAGATAGTGCAAACCGCCCGTATGCACTGGTATTTCGTGTTGAGAAAGGTCTAATAGAGGTGACCCTCCGATATTTTTCTTTCAAAATTGTGGAATATAGAAATATCGATTTTCATCTAAAAACAATTTATACGATGCTTTGTAAACACGGGATTTAAATATATCGACACGGAGATTAGTGATAAAAACATAAATAGAAAAATAAAGAAGAAGGAGCATTTAATTTCATCTTTATCACCTGGATGATCAAAAAATAATGGCTTCAAAATTAAGATATTTAAAAGAGTTACCCAAAAATTTAAGGTAATTATATTTACACATTAATAGTTTTTTTCTTGGACAGAGTATTATGTAAATATTTTAGATACATTTCTACAACACCTGCCAAAAATGATGCTTGGCTTTCAAAAATATTTGTCAGGAAAATAGAACCTACAAAAGAGTCACACAGCCGTATGTTAAGTGACAAGGAAATAGTATACTCATTACAGACACATTTGTTCAGACCAGATTCCAAACAAGAATATCTTAACAATGTGTAAGTTTATGTTTTAATATAAATATAAATTCAGGTTATGTTTATATTTCTTTAAAAAACATAAATAAAAGACAATTTAAGGTCAAAGAACCAGTACTTAATATACATTTAATGGACGAATGTTAAACATGCATTTTAACTATTTAAATAAATACTAAATAATTTCATGTTAGATTATTCATGAAATTAATTATTTTCTATTGTGAAGCATTTCTTATATCACATACTTGATGACATTGATTGATGGAATTAAAAAATAAATTTATGTATAGGAGATTAATGTTAACGGCTTCTTGAGTCAAACATAAAACTTATAATCACTAATTCTACTTAAAACAAAAGCAGTGTTTAATAGTGAAAGTTTTGAATAACATAAATGACTTTTTTGATATGGCATGCTGAGTTCAGACTGTATTATAAATATATTGATATTAACTTTAAATCATGATTTGTGTTGTTATATATTTATATTTACACATTTTAAACATAATTTATGTAGTGCAATATCTTTTTTAGTACAGGAAAGAAGGTTGACTTATTAAAACAACGAAATGTAGAAATTCGAATAATAAAGAACGTACACCAAGTGAACAGACATGGGTATATAGTAATAATGTTTTGTCACAACCATGTTTTCATTATTTCACAACATATCTGACTAATATATGCCGAAGCGATTACAAAATACATATATTTACATAACCCTGCAATTCTGTATTACTTAGTGCACTTATTCAGTTTTAAAATTCTATTATATTTAGAGACTGTCGTAAGTATGTACACTTTTTGTTTGCTAATACTTTGTAAGAATGTCTGCCAACTGGTCATTTGTTCAAACATATCTTAGTTCTGTTTTATTTTCAACAACAATCCTTAAGGAAGTGATATTTAATATGTACATGCTTTGAATTTAATCACTAAAGTTGACGACATCTTTATACATGACTGATTCACCTGTTATTCAATAATTGGATTAAAATTTATATTTTATAGATCAGATAACATTTGTGACAAAAAGAAGTCTTGGGGTACACAAGATGATAGAGCAATGTATTCAGCTTCTATAATAGGGAAAACTACGACATTCTGTTTCTTAGATTTGCAAAAAATTATATTTTCATTCATCCTAATTACAAATCCTGTTGTACTCTTGTGATGAGTATTATTACTTGCAAAATCTGCAACTACAAAGCAAATAAGTCAAGAACAAATCTCTCACTTTTCACAAATTTTAAACCATATTTTTTGAGTTTCTTGAAGATGTTTGAAAACATTTTTCAGATACGATCAATACTTCTTTGTGTAGCAATTTTGAAATTGACTGAAGTATGTTATGCAACAACTTAATCTGGTCTTGGCACTAATATGAATACATTAATACACGACAAGGTAATTTTTCTTTCATTATTACAGTTAATATTCAATTGTAACTTTATTGCATTGGTATGTCACTATCTTTACAGTTAGTCATTTCAAACATAGGTAAGGCGTATTTCTACATAATTTAGATACTGACTCACGATTAAAAGAGCAGGTAATCACAAAAACGAGGCGTAAAAATATATTTCCAAACAAAAAAAAAGTCGATTAGTATGTGCTTTCGACACAGGATGTACAAGAAGTCATTGTGTGAAACATTGTGTTGTCGCATCACGAAGAGAAGAAAATTGAAAAACTTCCTAATAGAAATGAAAACCGCTGAAATCAAAGCTAAAGATAGTCTCAGACGATTTTCAGCTTCAGTAAGCGACAGACTAGATCAGAAGATGACGAATGCGATCTTGTTGAATCGTCGTGAGAACGGCCTTTCTCATGACACAACTTACACGCGACTTAGAAACCGAGAAAATACATTTTCACTATCTTGTCCCCTTCAAAGTAATCCCCCTCAGATATAAACTTATGCCAGCGTTTTTTCCAATCCTCGAAACACTTCTGAAACGCGCTTTTTGGTATCGCCAACAGTTCCTGTTTCGATTTTTCTTTTATCTCCTCAATCGTAGCAAAACGCTTTCCTTTCATCGGTGTCTTCAGTTTTGGGAAGAGGAAAAAGTCAGCGGGGGCCAAGTCCCGTGAATACGGTGGTTGAGGCATGATAACGGTTTTGTTTTTGGCCAAAAACTCACGCACAAGCATCGATGTATGAGCTGGTGCGTTATCATGGTGATTGTTTTTTCCACAATTCCGATCGTTTGAGCCTTCCTTGTAGTATTCTTTATTAACCGTACGACCAGTTGGCAAGAACTCATGATGCACCACGCCATTATAATCGAAGAAAATAGTGAGTAAAACCTTCACATTTGATCGAACTTGGCGTGCATTTTCTTGGCCTTCTGTGAAGCGCTTCTACCACTTATAAACACTTTTTTGAGACAAAGTGGACTCGCCGAATGCCACAGTCAACATTTCAAGTGCCTTGGAGCACTTTCTTCCGTTTTTAACGCAAAATTTAATACATATTCTTTGATCCTTTTTTTCGAATAGTAAAAAATCGAAGAGCACACCAAAACACGACTAACCTGTTTATCTGTCAAAAACAAACTGACAATCCAAAATGACTGATATTGCCAACCTATATAACAGACATGTGTACCAACATAACAGAAAAAAAAATCGAAGATCAAACATACGTAACTCGCGAAATTTGAAAGTAACGGTTATTTTTTGATCAGACCTCGTATTTATATGAAATATGATATAGGTTTCACCCATGCATGCAACATCGAAAAGACTTCTTCGTGGCTCATGGATCACAGAAAATTCACAAATTCAAATTGTACATTGTAAAATTCACCGCGAAATTTTATTTTAAAATCTCTTATCATTAAGTACACATAATAATACTTAATGTTAATTGATAATAATAATAATTAAATGCATTTCACTGATTTTTATATTTCAACTGATATTTATAAAAGTTTTTAGATAGGATACAATATTTCTTGACGAACTTTAGTAAACAACTACTTATTTAATCTTGGGGCATTTCACCTTTAAGTTTTAAATAACTACAATTTTTTAAATTAGCCACTGGGGAATTGAAATTGATCAGACAAATTACTTTATGTATCATTTTATTTGATGTAATATTTGCAATACAAGAAATTAATGCACGTTTATTTAATAAAACTTAATTATATGACAATACTTGTCCTAGAATCCGGTGCTCCGCCTGTGGCACTACACCGGATGTAACCTAACCTTAACTTTGGTTTAATGCAAAACTGTCTAACCTAGGCTAATCTTATTTACAACTCTAAATGCAGCCCACGTACTACTTAGATATATATTTACAATTCCTGCGGAAGTAGTCCGCCACTTATATGTTTCATTCACTTAATGTCCAATACTTTTTCACACACATCCCTTCAGGTGGAGAGGCCGATGAATCGTTCTTCACCGTCGTTTTTCCCGCTCGCCAGTCCTGGTCTTTTTCATCCCGGTGGAATCTCTCCGCCGCCTCTCCTCCTTGTGGGATTTTGGTCCCCTGTAACAACAGAGAACCAGGTAGCTTCTCTACTCAATACGTTCACTCGGACATTCATTCCGCAGGTGCACAATCGCTCTCCCTGTATACGTCGCGCCAAGAAATTAATGCAGTAGGAAATAGCTTAAATTTTACAACTGTAACAATTTATGATCATTAATTAATTAAGAAATATCTGATCCGGTGAGGAAACTGAGCCATCATTATCACTACAGTCTTCTGCAATAAAAGCTATGAATGGTTCTATAACTTCACCGATAAGTCTACCAAGGTCCTTCATATGTTTCTTCTTTGATACCATGATTCATGCAGTTTTGCCCAGTGGTTGTGGTTACGTTACTAATAGCAGTGTGTAGAAGTTTCTTAACTTCGTTTAATTTAAAAGTTTTATTTTTCGCAGCAACTTCATTTTTTAGTTGTGGCCATACAAGTTGAATTGGATTTAGCTCGCAGTGGTATAGAGGTAAACAAAGAACAATTCTCTTTTCTGATTTCGCCATTTCATCAATTACATATGAATTACGTTTAGTTTCGAACATTTTTACCAAATTCAATCGAAATTAAATTGAATAGAAACAGTGTTACACTAAGGATATATGAACATGGGCAACTAATCAAATACACAGATTACACATGGTTCTAAAGATGAAATAAAATAATTTTTTTTATTTCTTATTTTTACTAAATTTAATAATTTTGCTCTGGCCATATCGTCGTTATACTCTATATTTTTATTTTGTAACCAATTTTATATATCTACTTTTTCAACCCATCTACTTTTTTAACCTTGTAGCATTATCTATAACCACGACAGCATTCTCTGGTAAATAAGGTAATATTTCCAGATAGATTTTTTAATCATGTGGTAAGTCCTTCCGCAAAAACCTGTCTATGATTTAAAACATTTCTATCAGCCCATACTTTTTGCCTTGTTTTGCCCCACATTCCACCAGGTTTTGTGTAAATAGAAAACCAGTTTATTCTGGCATCTATATAATGAAATATCTTTTAAATAGTGGTGTGTCCACCTTATGATATCATCTTATTCAGTAAGAACACTTTTTCTGCTTCTTTAAGGTATCTGCAATATATAACAGAATATTTAGATATATTAATATAAAGCAGATATTTTTACCTAAAATTCAGTTGATTCATTAATTGATACAATATTGAGCAACTCATATTGTTAGTAGTTCACTACCGTTATTTGTTAACAGCCTCCTGTACATAAGATTTACCAGTATCTTTCTTGGCTCCAAAATATGCCCTGTCTTTTTGTATTCACCAACAACTCGATATAAATGTCCTGGAAATTCCTAGAATCATATTTTATACTGTGGAGATATGTTCCACATTACGATTTTTGTGTAAGGATTAATAATTGTCTGCTTTTCAGGACTACTCTCTTATTTCTCTGAAGCAAAATGTACACCTATGTTTCTAGCAGTAGTGTGCTAAGTTCGGCATCTACTCTTCAAGCCAACAGCTACAGAATTATATAATTTTAGTACAAGCAAAGTATTTACATATTACTTACATAATCTGATAACCTATAAGTCAAAGCTCTAAAAAGATCTAATGTAACCGTAAAATATCTAAAGTAATATTATAATTATAAACGAATCTCTGAAAGCGCAAGTGATTTTGCCTTACTCTCAACCTTAACTATCATTTGGGTCTGTTCAGAAAATTATCTCTTATTTTGAAACGTAGTGTATATATACATACAAACGCACACATATACAACCATGCTCAAATGTATTAGACACCTTACGAATTTATGTACATACATACATATATAGTTTATATAATTCAATACCTCCACTGTGTTTTCCACTCTGATTGCAGCCAACGCATTTTTGTTGACAATTCTGCTCAGGCCGATTTGTGGCAACAAATCGGGCGCATTATCTTGCTGAAAAATGTATTGTGGAATATCCTGGTCGAATAGTTTTAGCAAAGACGGTTCTAATACTTCCTCCAACATGGCTAAATAGCGTTGGCTATTCATCCGTCCATCGCACAGGTACACTTCTCCAACACCGTATGCAGACATACAACCCCAAACCATGATACTACCACCTCCAAATTTTACTGTGGGAATGATACATTGTGGTTCATAAGCTTCCTTTGTCAGGCAAAAGAAGAAAGTTAGCACTTAGACAGGATTAATTTTGTTTAATGTTACATGTAGACTGAATTGCATACAATGCTAAGAATATTAGTCATGAAGATGTACTTACATACCTCGATATTCGATTCATCAGACCAAAAAATCTTCGACCACTTCTCGATTGTCCAATTTTCATGTTGTTTGGCCCATAAATACCGCTTCTTTTTCTGAGCGTCAATTAAAAGCGGTTTACGTCGCGCTTTACGACCTCGTAAACCAGCACGCTGGAGACGCCTTCTCACTGTTTGCGCAGAAACTGTTACGCAATAACGCTGTTTCAGCTCACTGGCGAGCTGTTTCGACGATTTTTTCCTATCACTGAGAGCCAGTCTTTGTAAAATTCTGTCTTCTCTAATCGAGGTACAGGGTTTTCTGCCACTTTTTGGTCTGTTAACAAACGATCCACTCTCCTGATAACGACTAATGGTTGTACGGACCGCACTTCGCGAACATTTTTTTTGCAATTGCAGCTATTGATAACTTCTGAGAATGCAGTAGCACTATTTGGGCGCGTTCCCCTACCGACAACTCGCGTATTTTAGGCATTTTTCTTCAACAAATAACTGACACATCGTGAAAAAATAGTTGTTGCTCACACACTGCTAGAATGACACTAAATTTCTAAAATCCACAATTTACCCTTTCCACTTATTCTTTTCGATAGGGGATTAACTAGGGTATTCAAAAACGCATTTCTGTAAATACCATTAACTATTTTTACGGTTATTTTCCGTCAGCCTTGGATAATGCCGAGAATAAGGGTTTTTACTTGGGGTGTCTAATACATCTGAGCATGGTTGTATATATATAGTAAAAAATTATTTTCGTTCATACTAATATATAAATATATTTAATGCTGTTGGATTTTTATTTGATATGCCACAAAACAAGTCCTCTTCACCCAGGGTGTCGTAAGGCAAATAAGTTTGACAGACACTGCTGTAGACTGCATTTACAATATCTTGTATTCTTAATTAAATAGAATTATAAATTCCGTTCTTTGTTCTAGAAAAAACACCGTAGAACTAATAAAAAGTCAAGAATCCTTGTCTCAAGCTGTAGAATTGGTCGGTTCTTGGACGGTGAACGTAGGCGATCAAGACCAGGCTTTGCATTTGTGGTGTTTCCACGGCGGTTTCGAAAAAATCGACAAGTCCAACGAAGTTTTGTCCAGCAATGAGGATTACACGAAGCTGTGGGACGAACAGGGTAAACTAGTCCGTTCCAGGCACTTGCAATATTTGTTGGCGTTCAGTTATTGGCCTCAAATTAGATTGAGAAAACCGAAGAACATCTACGAAGTACGATCTTACGCCCTGAAGCCGGGGACCATGATCGAATGGGGTAATAATTGGGCCCGAGCCATCAACTATCGGCAGAACAATAATGAAGCGTTCGCTGGATTTTTCTCTCAAATAGGACGACTATACAACGTACATCATATTTGGTGTAAGTGTTAGGGTGTAACAGGGAAAATTGGAAATATTATCTGTCTAATTGGAAGAGATAAAGGTATATATAAAAATAAATCGGTAGCTGTGGTTAAGAGTATTCCGTGAGTTCTGTATATCTCTGAACATAATGTAGATATTGCTACATTCATTGTAGACAACGTAAGCAATCTTTGATAAACAAGTTGATATTAATCGGGAAAATATCAAAACTTAATTTTAAGAATATTTCACGTGTAGCCACTTAAGGTTGACAGGCATAAAAAGATTTTAAAAAAACCTCCTTTTTTCTATTGATTTAGAAGAAGTTTTATGGAGGGTGACATTACATGAAAAAGTATACAAAAAAAATGAAATATTCAAATTTCAAATCAAAATTTTTATGAAAGTACGAAGCAAGCGAAGTAGCTGTATTTGATTGAAAATGTAGCGTGCATCATTTTAAACATTTCATACAAAATTTAACCTTGCATCCAAATACCTGTAGTGCCTATTAGAACGACTCTCTTTGATTGAATAAGAGCCAATATAAGCACGGATTTTTTCTTGATCTTTTGAAGCAGCAAGAGTTTTTGTGCTTTTGTATGTATCCAATCAACAAAATCATGTTTCAAGAAAACAATGCTATCAGTTTGTTACAAATCTAATGTCCGTTTTTTCCTCCAGTCTGAACTGAATCGCACCTGTGTGAAGACGTGTATGTTTTTGGTGAAAATTATTATTGTATTTGTAGAAAAGGGTATTTATTTTGAAGTGTGTACCTGTTCCATTTCTTGGAAAGATTAATATACCTGTCCTTGTCTCGCCTATGGAAATGCTGTCGGCAAGAGATATTCGGGCAATTTACCTCTTTCAATTTAAAAAGGGATCAAATGCAGCTGCAGCAACGCGAGAAATTAATCAGACGTTCGGTGAAACCACGTGTAATGAACGCACATTACGGTGATGGTTTAAAAAATTCAGCGAGGGAAATTTTGATTTGGAAAATGAGCCTCGCGGATATGCGCGTAGCACCGTTAATGACGACGAGCTGCGTGTAGAAGTTGAAAGTAATCCGTCGACAACAGTGCGTAGCCTTGCAGAAACATTTCAAGTGTCCGTTGCCACCATTAGTCGTCCCCTTTCGGCGCTGGGCAAAGTGAAGAAACGCGTGCGATGGGTGCCGCACCAATTAACGGAAGCCAGTAAGCTCCGTCGATTAGAGGTGGCTACCTCTTTGGCTAATCGACAGAAAGTTGAACCGTTTCTTCATCGAGTGGTAACGTGTGACGAAAAGTGGATATTTTATGATAATCGGAGACGGTCAGGACAATGGTTAGATCGAGGTGAAGCACCAAGACAGCATGCACGAGCATCACTTCACCCGCGAAAGATTATGGTGACTGTATGGTGGACCAGTAAGGGTATTATTCACTGTTCATTTTTGCAACCTAGTGAAACCATCACGGCAGCGTCCTATTGTGCCGAACTAGAAACTATGCATGGAAAATTGAGCCGCTTGCAGCCCTCACTAGTCAATAGACATGGACCCATACTTCTTCATAATAATGCAAGACCTCATGTTGCACGACAGACAATCCAAAAACTTTCGGAATTTGGTTACGAAATTCTCCCTCACCCACCTTATTCACCTGACCTTTCGCCAACTGATTTTCATTTTTTCCGAAGTTTAGACAATCACTTAAAAAATAGGGACTTCCCTGACCGGGAGTCTGTAATAGCAGTGTTTGAGCAATATGTGAGCCATCAAAACCTAGATTTCTTTTCAAAGGGAATTTTTCAGCTTCCAGGCCGTTGGCAACAAACTATTGATGTAAATGGAGACTATTTTGCAGAATAAATATTTATATTTTTTTAAATTTAGACTTTTTTTATTCCTTACAAAATCGGACATTTCATATGTAACAACCTGATATAATTTCTCCCGAAATTTCTTTAATTTTTCTTTGTTTTTTTTTTTTGTTAATAAATAAAATATTAACCAAATTTATTAAAATAAAAGTAACGTCGAACTGTAGATTGAATGATCATTTCATATGCGAAAATAAAATGGTTAAAACTTCAAATGAAATATTTATACGAGGGAGCGTTTTTATATTCGCGGAATGGGAGACAAGGGGTGGAAATAAAAAAACCAAATTATTTTTCTTTTTCAATATATTCACCTGCAAGACGGATACATTTTTCACATCTTTCAATTAATTTATTTATACCCTCATAAAAAAATGATTTCTCTTTATCTGCAAAATACGCCGAAACTGCCTCCTTGACTTCATCATCGGCAGTAAATTTTTTACCCCGCAGCTCTTTTTTCATTTTCGGAAACAGGTAATAATCACTCGGGGCCAGGTCTGGGCTGTAGGGTGGGTGATTCACAATTTCGAAGCCCACCTTATGCAGGGCAGCTAACGCAACGCGGCTCTTGTGGACGGGCGCGTTGTCGTGCAAAAGCAGAACACCTTTTGTCAATTTTCCCCGTCTTTTCTCTTTAATGGCTTCTTTTAGTCGCTCTAATATTGAAGCGTAATATTCTCCGGTTATAGAAACACCTTTATCTTTATAATCAATCAACAATATTCCTTCCGAGTCCCAAAATACCGTTGCCATGAGTTTCCTAGTTGATTGTGACACTTTAAATTTCTTGGGAGGTGCTGTGCCCTTTTTATGCCACTGCATGGAGTCTTGTTTGGACTCAGGTTCACAATGATGAACCCAAGTTTCGTCTCCAGTAACAATTCCACTCAATACACCATCCTTGTCTTCATTACAGAGGTCCAAAAATGCACGCGAACACTCTACGCGCTGTTGTTTTTGCGGCGGCGTGAGCATTCTCGGCACCCATCTTGCGCTGACCTTAGACATGCCGAGATGATCGTGTAGGATTTTAAAAATTGTTGTATCGGATACTCCAACCATTTCTGCGAGTTGTTTCTTCTTTAGTCGAGCATCTTCGAGTACAATTTGTTCAACTTTTTGGATAAGTGCTGGCTGGCGGGGTCACCTCAATGCTCCCGCCCGGCCTCGGGTCGTCTTCAAGGGATTTCCTTCCTTGTTTAAATAAACTATGCCACTTGTACACCATGGTTTTTCCTGGACAAGAGTCGCCGTAAACCAATGACATCTCATTCATTATGGTCGCGACTGATTTTCCTTGCCTTGTAAGGAACTTTATAACGGCACGATATTCGATTTTTTCCATATTTCACTTTTCACTCCTGATTATGTTACTTGGTTGACGATAGCTCAAAGACTAACTGTCTAATAACAATGAAACTTCGTATTTATACTAATCATGAGTCGCTGCACAGGCTACGCCCCCAATGCGCCTACTCACCCCTCTATAACCCACTCATTCCGCGAATATAAAAACGCTCCCTCGTACAATAAAAGTAGCAGATTAGAACTAGAATTATACGATTTACATTTAAAATTAACAAAAAATTTAATCATTTTGAATTTGAAGAGTGGTCATCATTAGTCATCAACAATTCATCTGAGACTTTTACTCGAGAAGAAATACACTTATTAAAAAAAGGTTTAAAACATTGTTTACCCAACCGTGATTCTCCTCTCGAGGAGGTGGTTGCAAACTTTGAAATGTCTATTAAGAATTTAGAACCAAGTTCAAAAAACTTCATTAGAAAGGCTTGTAAAATCCAAACTAAGGAGAATTTACAGCTGCACAAGCAAAAGTCAGTTAATCATGATTGGAACTCGATTAAAAGTCTCAGGTCGAAAGACTGTTTTTATTTAAAAGCAGATGAAGGGAACAAGTTGGTAATTTTGGACAAAAGCGATTATTTTCATAGAGTGAGAAACTTAATTTCAGAAGGTTTATATGTTGAATCGAAGAAAAGTTCATTACCAAAAATTATTAGGGACACTAAAGATGGGATAAAAAATTGTCGAAGGTTAATAACTGCCAAAAAGAATTATAGATTAAATGTTAGTAATCCATCGATCCTTAGACTGTACTCTTTGCCTAAAATACATGATTCAGGTAACTCAATGAGACCAATTGTCTCAGGGATTCATTCCCCCCACCTACTTAATTTCAAAGTGGTTAGTGAATGAATACAAAAATTTGCCCGAAAAAATTGAAAGTCTATAACTTACTAATTCAATAGAATGTATTCAAAGAATTAAAGATTGTATGTTAGAAGATAGGCAAATTTTAGTATCATTTGACGCAACGTCATTGCTTAAAAAGTGATTTGACTGTAATAAACCATTCAATTATAATGTTATTTCGTTTCTGTGTAGGTTATGAAGACTTGCAAGGTAGGCGGGAAACTAGAGAAAGCGCTTGGAGGTCGCCAGGATGGGACGAATGCGTAGCCTATACAGTACCGTTAATTAGGGAGATGCACTGTCGTATTTTAGTACCGACACCATTTTCGCCCACTCAATAGACTGCTCAATAAAAGATGAATATTAAATTACCTAAAGAAACGAAGATTAAGTCAACACAAAGCATATATAAGCGATTATTTTATTTTCTTATTCTTTTATATATTATTTCTATGAAGGCATAAATAGTGAAGCTCGGTTATGGATTTTTTAAAAGATATTTTTTGTTATTATTTTTTTGTGAATTGTTTTACCAGTAATTTGGAATTTTGTTTAAAGTTATTATCTCTAGGTAATTGTAAATTTTATTTTATGATATTTTGTGTATTGACAAAATAATTCATATTGTAATGCTGTACTATAATAAATGATATCGATATTTTATATATTGTTATGATGAAACGCTACAATATTTCACTATATATGTAAATATGCAAAGTATACAAAAACTTGTTACCATAACCATTAATAAATAATATGAACTATTCGATAGTGAACTGTCTTTTAATAACCATACTTTGATCGTTTTGTTGGCAAATAAATCCGAGACCTTCATTCTGCGTAAACCCAACCATTTTACTAATGTTTCTCATTAGAAATGCTGTATTTATTTTTTTAGTTCGATCAAGATATGCCTCAGTGGTGTGAAGTTCCTTCCAATATATTCAGTAAAAAAAAAAAACAAACAAACAGCGAAGCTTTCTAGTGTATTTCTGACTTAAACGTGTCATCACAGTGAATTTTTCATGACTAAGTGCTTAAGAGTTGAGTTTGGTTTATATTAGCTGAACAAACTTATTCACTAGACTTCTATGTATTTTGTCCTGCAGCATGTAATGTTCACACTTTCCAGCATGCACAAGCACTCAAATTTGTTTTTAAATCCCTCCCTGTAAACAATATGATATTTTTTGCAATATTTTCAAATGTTCACTCAATGATTTGTTGAATGCTTTTGATTAATATCGGTCATTCAATAAAGTTCATGCGTTTGTCTTTAAATAAAACTTGAACACATGTAGACATTTTCTTAAATAGTTTTATTCGTTAATCTAGTACTGGAAAATCGGTCTCTTAGGGCCATTAGGCAAAGGTGACGGTCGTGCACCTAATTAGTTCTTTTTCGGCCCTCAATATATCTTCGCCGTTTTTTTCTGGTCCTTCCTACTTTATGACTAATAACAGCTCATGATGGTGAATTGGTTTTGCTTAAGGTAATTTGCAATTTTCCTGAACGAAAAACCATTTTCGTGCATGCTAATAATTCAACTTACGTCAAATTCGTTCGATTGACTGTAATTTCCTAGTTGATGTACTGTAAGCATAATTAAAGACGCAAAACACATTAAACAAAAGTACGACAAGAGAAAATGATAAAAATGTAATCAAAACTCGCAAAGAAATACACCTAATATTATGTCAAAAAAGATTGTATAAGGTATCAAATATACCATGACCAATGTATGTATTTTCTTTTCTTACATGAGCTTACTACAACATTTATACTTTTCCGAATGTGTACTATTTATAACAATAATTAAAACTTATCAACTTTATTCTTAATTATCTTTGGAGATTATACATATGACAGTACATGAGTTTATATTTTACGATAAAATATTACTGTTTCGAGACAATGTATTGAAAATTTTTGTATATCAAACTGCATTAAATAAAAAAATAAATCTTATTAAATTTACGAATTTCCAATTTGATAAAACGTTGATTACTTTATTAAATTAATAACTTTATTTTAAATTATATCAAGAAAATTGAAAGGCTTTGCAAACAATTTAACAAAAAGAAGAAAACGACTTTCCATAGGAATGCATATTTGTCCTTTGTAAATGGCGCTGTAATCATACTTTCCGAACAAGGCAATAGATGTCACTTTATTGAATAAAAATTTAATTAAAAGTGGGCTATTAATAAATTTGCGATTTAAAATCAGACATCTATTTCTCTGTTATATATAATATTAATATACGAGCGAATTAAATTGTATCTTAATTAAAAATTAATATAATGTTTCTAAATATTTTGATTAGCTTATAAAATTCATTGCTATAGAAAGATAGTATGTTCTATTCTTTTGAAGTGCTTTGTATATTCAATATGCTTTTAGTGTTGTAATCTTTTAATTGTTATTCAGTGTGAAACAGTTTCCCAAACTGATTTCTTCTAGATTCGTTACCTCATCTATTTGTCATTTTTCGCACCAACACAACTTTTGTCAGAGAATTTGCCAAGAAATGAATTTTAGGTAACCCATAGAAACATTTTGACTACTATAATGCTAGACAAAATGCCACCGTTTAGGAAAAAGAAATCGACAAAAAGTTTTCCCGTTAAAGTATGCACTTTAGACGCAGAGTTAGAATTCAATTTAGAGGTACAATTATTTGCTGTAAACAATTCATTAATTATATTGTTCTTGATCGCATTCCAGTACATTGTTACCGCTTTATTATACTTGCATGAATTAACTAATACATAGCTGCGTAATACGATGAATTGTTATACATATGAATTTTGTTTTGACAGTGGAAAGCAACTGGTAGGGCTTTATTTGATTTAGTATGCAGAACAATTGGTTTAAGAGAGACATGGTATTTTGGATTACAATATGAGGATTCTAAAGGATTTATATCATGGTTAAAGTTAGATAAAAAAGGTAACCATTAATTCCTTGTTAATGCAAACTATAGGTTAGAATTTAGAATTGCCATTTTCATAGTTCAAGATCAAAACATACAAAAAGACCAACATAGTACTGCTTCATTTATGTTTTTGGCTAAATTTTGCCCTGAAGATGTTGCAGAAGAGCTAGTACAAGAAGTAACGCAGCATTTATTTTTTTTGCAAGTCAAGCAAGCTATTTTATCCATGGATATTTATTGCCCACCAGAGGCGTCAGTTTTATTAGCAAGTTATGCAGTACAAGCTAAGGTATATATTAGTGTGTAAATTTAAAATGGTAATGCATCCTTAATATATTTCGTAAGACACTGCCTTTTATTTCCTAATAATTTACTATAAATATAATCTTCTGCCAGAACCTTGTATAACAATAACTTAATTTTTTTCTAGATGTTATTTTTTTTAGTGTTGCCAAAAATGCTAATATGTCCAAAGTATATCGATTAAAATAATGTCTGATAGTTTTTTTGTAATAAATCTACATTTTAGTTTGGTGATTTTGACGAAGAAACTTATAAACCCGGTTTGTTGGCAAGTGAAGATTTACTTCCACAACGAGTGATAGATCAGTATCAAATGACTTTGGATATGTGGGAAGAAAGGATAAGGGTTTGGTATGCCGATCACAGAGGCATGAGCAGGGACGAGGCCGAAATGGAATACTTAAAGATAGCCCAAGATTTAGAAATGAACGGTGTTAATTATTTTCCAATAACGAACAAAAAAGAAACTGAATTGTGGTTAGGTGTTACGGCTTTAGGTTTGAACATATACGAAAAAGAAAATAAGTTGCAACCAAAGACCACTTTTACGTGGGCTGAAATCAGACATATCAGTTTTGATGACAAAAAATTTATTATAAAGCCAGTAGATAAGAATGCTCCAAATTTTGTGTTTTTCAGTCAGAAAGTCCGAATGAATAAATTGGTGAGTACGAAAAAAAAGTGATTAATACACGGTGCAGTTCAAAAGTAGTGTACACTATAGATTACAATTTTTTAATTTATGAAGTAGTATAATATAACCTCAAACCTGTTCAAAACAAACTCATTTACAACACATGTAGTGCTTATGTGTAAACAAGACTTCAACTTTGCACTGTTTACATATGTTTAACCAATTGTTAAGAAAATGGTCGTGTGCTGATCACACATATTTATGAATCTAATTGTTCGTGATACAGATTATAATAAATCCTCACAAACGTTCGGACATCATATCAACCATAAAACAATGACAAATTTGACAGCACAATAGTTGTAAACAAAAACTGAAACATTTTCTGCTTACAAAATGCTAATTTAGTCAATCATTTTTTTATCTCGGTGTAATAAATATCTACCACTATGATTGTAATAATTTTCGTAATTTAATACCAAGTATTTCGTTCGTTTTGTAGATTTTGGACTTGTGTATCGGCAATCACGATTTATTCATGAGAAGGCGGAAACCGGATTCGATGGAACTGCAACAAATGAAAGCTGCCGCCAAAGAGGAAAAACAAAGGCGGCAAGTGCAAAGAAATAGATTGGCCAAAGAGAAACAACTGAGGGAAGATGCCGAACGGGAAAGAGCCAACTTGGAACAAAGACTGTTACAATATCAAGAGGAAATTCGATTAGCTAACGAAGCGCTGGTACGTTTATTTTTTACTTTTCTAAATAGAGCGGCAAATATAAACAAAATTAGATTGAGATGTTGCTATAAATTGATATATACTGTAATCTCTATGTCAATGCTGGAAATGAAATGGTTCTTGTCCCACCTTTTATCACAATTCATTTACATAAAACTCATTCTGTATAAAGCAGTGACACTTATGACCCTTTGTTGGTCGGTAGAATTTGAATCATAGTTAAAGCCAACTTCAAGACCTACTTTAAAGTGAGTGTGTTTCATAAAACAAAACTTATGCACTTTTGGCGAAAGTCGATTGTTACAATATTTGTTTAGGTTGGTCACATTACTTGGTTTTTTCAGTGATTTTTATAATTTTCTGTTTCCAATGTCAATTTACGCTCGTATTTTTCTTTATTTTAGGGGCGATGTTTTTTTTGCATGGTTATTTGGATCGATTACCAGTTTTTACACAGTTTCATGGTCTTTTTTTTTACTAATACAAAGATGTGTGATGTATCTAAGAAATTTATAACCGCTAATTTGATCAAAGAAGGTGAATTATTACTGGCCGGTGAAGTTCATAAAGAAAGAAATAACGGGTATTTTTTTTAGAGGTATAGAACTTTGAAATGGAATAAAACAAATATGATTTTTTTAAATTGACATGAAATTTACTTTATTCGAAAGATAATCTTCTGGCATTATAATTTAAATATGACTTCTGGCATATGACCGCCAAGGCTGGCTCGGACGTAGTCTAATCTGGAGGGCCAATTTTCGATGACTTTTTCCAACATTTGTGGCCGTATATTGGCAATAACGCGGCGAATGTTGTCCTCCAAGTGGTCAATCGTTTCGGGCTTATCGGGGTAGACTAGCGACTTCACATATCCCCACAGAAAATAGTCAAGCGGCGTTAAATCGCACGATCTTGGAGGCCAATTCACGGGTCCGAAACCTGAAACTATGCAGTTACCAAACGTTTCCTTCAATAAATCAATTGTGGCACAGCTGTGTGACATGTTGCCGTCTTGTTGAAACCACAACTCCTGCACATCATGATTGTTCAATTGAAGAACGAAAAAGTCAGTAATCATGGCTCTATAGCGGTCACCATTGACTGTAACCTTCTGGCCAGCTTCGTTTTTAAAGAAGTACGGACCAATTATTCCACCAGCCCATAAAGCACACCAAACAGTCAGTTTTTCTGGATATAACGGTGTCTCAACATACACTTGAGGATTATCATCACTCCAAATACGGCAGTTTTGTTTATTGACGTATCCATTCAACCAAAAGTGAGCTTCATCGCTAAACAAAATTCGATTATGAAAATCGGGATCAACGGCAATCTTGTTTTGGGCCCATTCACCGAATCTACGCCTTGCTAGGTGATCGTGTGGCTTCAATTCTTGCACGAGTTGGATTTTGTAAGCACACAAACCTAGATCTTTCCGCAAAATCTTCCATATAGTGGATGGACACATATCCAATTCCTGTGCACGATGGCGGATAGACTGATTCGGGTCTTCCTCTACGCTACGCTCTACAGCAGCAATGACTTCTTCTGTACGCACTGTACGACGTCTCTCTGGATGCGTGTTTTCATTTAGAGTATACGTGGTGCGAAAACGTTCCATAGTTAATCGAATTAATTGCTCTGATGGACGATTATGTTTACCGTAATATTGACGTAGTGCGCGATGCGTATTTCGAACAGAACCATGATTTTCAAAATAAATTTGCACAATTTGCAAGCATTGTTCAGGCGTCAGTCTATTCGTGTTGAAATGACAAACCAAACTAAATATAAATCACTTAACAGCTGACAAAATGGCCGCCAGTTAAAAAAGTGTTGCCAACTTAAAGTTCTATACCTCTAAAAAAAACACCCGTTATTATGGAATGTAAAACTTCCAATAAAATATTTAACTTAGAAAAGAAAGTTATTAGCTACTTTCTCTATATTCGTGATACAGAAACAAGCAATTATTTTGTTCATGGAATCATAGTAACGCATTTATGATTATCCATTTATTTTCGCCAATTGGAATCAATAATTTTATTTGAAGATGCATAATAATTTCAAACATGACTATATGTTTTATCTGAAATCAATATTTTTACATAATCAGGATAAATTGTCCGGATTTGCTTATTTAGAAATAAATATAGAATCACAGTACAGCAATTTATTGAAAGTACAAATGATGTACTGTACAGTGTGAGCAAGAATGAGTGACCTGATCCTACACTTCTTTCCATATATATTACCTCAATATTTACTTCCTCTTAAAAGTGAAATTAGACAGTGTCTCACGCAATTCTAATAACTATAATAAAAATATGCTAGCTACTAGGTAAACAACAAATACTACAGTGCAAATTACTTTAAACTGTAATATTAATAAAAATACATTTGGTATGTATTAAAGTGTATGCACATATATATATATATATATATATATATATATATATATATAAAGAAATACTTTGATGGAGTTAACCGATACTTGATGAAAATCCATATTAACAATAAAACACAAAAATTGCGAGATTATCACTTAAATATATTGAAAATTTTATTTAATTGTTAAAGAAATACATATAAATCTATAATAATTGTTCAAAATGTGAACCACCACAATCTAAACAGGCGTCGACCCACCTTTTCATATTATTAAATACATTGACCAACGGATCAGCAGTTATGTTATTTATTTGTAACCTAATTGCATCTTTCAATTCCTCAATTGTATGTAAACGGTTACGATACATGGTATTTTTTAAATGACTAAAGAGGAAGTAGTCTAACGGCGTTAAATCTGGTGATCTTGGAGGCCATGTCCATAAACCAACAACTCGGTCAGGAAGATATTGTTCCAGGTATTCTCTAGTATCATATACTGCATGAGCACTGCATTATCATGCTGGAAATATCCTTCCTGTAATTCATCGTCATCCAAATCGTTAATGAATTGTTCTAATATATTTCTGTATTGAAGTGCTGTGATTGTTTCTTGAAAAAAATGAGTCCAATTACACATCTTCTTGACATAGCAACCCATACTCCTGTTTTTATAGGATGCAGCTGTGTTTCTTGAAAGGCATGTGGATTTTCACCACCTGAAAAAAAGGTTTTATCCAAATCATCATCATTTATCAAGTTTACGTTAAAGCAATTACAATATTCAACACATTTTTCAAAATCAAGCGGCAATATTTCCTGTACCACTGAAATCTTATAAGGGTGATAATGCAGTTTTCGTTTAACCACATTTCGTGCTGTTCCATATGATAAACCTATAACAAGAAAGGATGATACAAAAATTACCCAAATAAATGGGAACCTAATTTGCAGTACTAAATGAGTGTACGTACCTGCTTGTTGAGAAAGTTGTCGTAATGGCTTTGATGAACTGTGTTCCAGACGAGTACATACATCCTCCATAACCTCTTCTGTAATAACGGAGGTACGGTCAGATGATTTGCCATGATAAACGCTTCCTATTGAATTAAAGCGATTCACTACTCGGGAAATGTGCCGAACAAGTATGTCCTGACCTATTTGTTGATTAGGGAACTAATTAACAACAAATTCCTCCGCACTACATATTGGCGAGTATTTTCATTCTCCAATACTACCAAAATGAATTTGTCGTGTTCCAGTGAAAACGGCATTTTCGCTGCGTATATGTGAATTGAAGACTTTAAAAAGACTGATGAAGGCTAGCATATAAGTATAAAGAATGGATATTAATCACAAAACAAGTTCTGTACACTGCACGTCAATGAAAGGTTAATGACATAAACATAGGAAGGAGTAGGAAAACTCACTAGAAATTACTAAACTGCTAACTTCAGATAGAAAAAAGGAAGTAAGTACTGATATGGGGCGTGCGGAGAGTAGTAGGTCTATCATTGTTGCTCACTCTGTATTTATTATTATATTATTTGAAGACATTCTGCAACCAATTGCTGGGCACGTCTTCCTTCATATCCAATGCGATGTTTTCCAGTACAGCTGTTGCTGCAATAATGTTCAATATGGGAAGACCTCTTTTTCAGACACCATACTGTCTTTCAACAAGATTATGGGTTCTAATTAAAAAATCGTAGACTTTCAGCAGGAGTCACTGTTTGCTGATGTGGTATCATTAAACGGAGTTCAATAGTATAACACATGGATCAATAAGTCCCGAGACTAACCCATAGATGGCGCTCGTAGTAAACCAGTAACCACGTCTTTCCAGAGTACTAACCTTTGCTTGAAACGTGTCAAAATTTTAAGTCGATCGGACCAGAAACAGCTGAGTTATCGAGGTTGGAGTAAAGTCGTTTTGTAGTTTGTTTAAACAATGGAAAAAACCGAGTTTCGTGTTCTGATAAAACATTTAATGGGTAAAAACACCACGCAAGCAAAACAATGGATTGAAAAATGTTACCCGGACTCTTGTCCATCAAAAGCAACGATTTGTCGGTGGTTTGCCGAGTTTAAACGTGGTCGTACCGACACAAATGACGCGGAACGCTCGGGTAGTCCTGTGGAAGCCGTTACACCGGAAAATGTGAGTGAAGTGACAAAAATTATAATAAAAGATCGTAAAGTGAAGCTCCGTGAGATTGCTGAGATGACACAGATATCATATGGAAGTGTATTTACTATCCTTCATGAAAAATTGAGCATGAAAAAGGTTTTTTCCAAGTGGGTGCCGCGATTGCTCTCGATGGAACAAAAACAGCAACGAGTCGATGATTCAGAAAGCTGTTTATCGCTATTTACTCGCAACAAAAAAGATTTCTTGCGTCGTTACGTGACCATGGACGAAACATGGATTCATCACTACACTCCAGAGTCGAAGCGGCAGTCATCTGAGTGGCGCACAGCTGGCGAAAGCCGTCCGAAACGTCCGAAAACGCAGCAGTCAGCTGGCAAAGTCCTGGCGTCAGTTTTGGGATACACATGGCGTGATTTTCATTGACTACCTCGAAAAAGGTAAATCGATCAACAGTGATTATTATATTGACTTACTGGTGCTTTTGAAGGAGGAAATCGCAAAAAAACGACCGCACATGCAGAGAAAAAAAATCCTTTTTCACCAAGACAATGCACCCTGCCACAAGTCGATGAAAACAATGGCAAAATTGAACGAATTGGGTTTTGATCTGCTTCCCCACCCCCCATATTCGCCAGATTTAGCCCCCAGTGACTACTCGGCAGGACAAATCGTTGCTCTTTGCTGATCTTAAAAAAATGCTCCAGGGAAAAAGATTGGGCTCAAATGAGGAGGTCATCGCTGAAACTGAAGCTTATTTTGAAGCGAAAGATAAATTTTTTTATAAACATGGTATTGAAAAATTGGAAAAGCGTTGGAACCATTGTATCACCCTAAAAGGTGATTATGATGATATGTTGATGAATAAAAAAAAATTTTGCAAAAAAAATGTTGTTTTCATTGTTAGTCTCGGGACTTATTGATCCATGTGTTAGTCACTATCACCAACTATTAGATACTGTCTATATATTCTTGCCTCGAAATCTCGTTTCAGACTGCTGTTGTTAAATATAGTTTGATCATGAAATGAACCGGGCCATCTTACTACTATACTTCTTATGTTTAAATCTGCATTTGCTACAATTTGAAAAATTGGATATTATTCGTAGTACTTTCACATATTTCAATATCTGCGTTTAGACCCTAATAGCAACTGCCCGAACCAAAACCGATTTTCCTAATAATGTAATAGTTGTTTTTTTCTAGCAACTTGAACAACTATTGTGAACGGATTACCATCGAAAATTTGAAATGTATTTAAATGCAAATGGCTTGTAGTATAAATTTCTTGACACGCAAGGGTGTCTCCAATTCAACTCCCAGATACTGTAATTGTTATTTCAATATTCCAGAGACGATCAGAGGAAAGTGCCGACCTCCTGGCCGAAAAAAGTAGAGTCGCCGAAGAGGAGGCTATGCTTTTGAGCCAGAAAGCGTCAAAAGCGGAACAAGAAATAACCAAGATGCGCCTGAACGCGATGCGGTCCGAAGAGGAAAAAGTTACGTTGGAAAGGAAGACGAGGGAAGCCGAACTGCTGACGGCGAAACTCGTCGAAGAGTCGGAACGAAGGGCCGCCGAGGCGAACAAACTCAAAGAGGAACTATTAAAAGCCAGAACTGCCGAGAAATTAGCCAAAGAGCGATTATTGGACTTCCTGAGTAGGAATCGTTATACGACTGCGATTGCTTCAAGTCCTTTATCGGTAAGAAATCATTGCGTAATCCGTACGTTTTTAATTCTCCCTTACATTCTCTTACCTAAAGAAAATTTATCCGGAATCACTATAGTGACTAGCAAAAACAGATTAGAGTAGCAAAACTTACAGATTTTGCTTGATGGCAAGCTGGGGATCGTTCACAGTTTACCTTAAGTCACACAACAACGAATAAATTCGATCTTCTATTGAAAATTTTATGTCAAGCCTTCATTCATTAAAACCACAGAAATCAACTAAAATTTCCGTGCCGGAGAAGGACTTGAACCTTCGTTTACTACACGGCTGTCTTGCGAATTAGGCCACCAAGCATTACAGTTTCAAATCTTTTAATATACCATAAATCATATTACAGAAACAGATTTGATATTTATAAACCGTCTATATTGTATGTAGGCATATGGGCACATACGTATTTCACATGGCGGAACCTGATTTGTTGCGCCGGGACAAACGATAAGCCTAGTTATCATTTATATTATCGATTTGTACTTGTCCAACAGCTGTAGCCAATTGTAGGACAAGTTATTTACGAAATCAAATAAAAATGCAGTATTCTATAATGAAATAAATATATTTAACTACGTTAAATATAATGTGCGCTAAATAATGGTTTTTCTTTCGCAGTCCGTTAGTAGTCTGTATCCAGGACCATTGAGTCCGACACTGCAGTCGGACCTGCCCGTACTTGATTGTGATCCAAGTGCGGATTTAACACTGAATTCGTATGATCTTATTGTGAATGCGGATTCTGATCAGTTGTCGTTGGAAATGGAAAAGGAGAGGTGAGTTCGAAAATACATAGAATTATTCAACAAATTTTTGTAATTAACCAAATCAACTGGTTAATTACAAAATACGACCAAATAACGATTTGACGTAAACAATTGTTTATTAACATTACAATATAAAGATGAATGTATATTTTCCATTAATATGAATTCATATTTTGAGAAGCCACCGTTTGTTTTGATCACGGGGACAATTCTTCTCGGCATACTCTGATACATAACCCGGCTATTTCCTTCAAATTATGATTATTGTGCTAAGTGTCTTCAATATTTTGCTTTAAGACAGCTATGGTCGGATTTGGAGTTGAGCAGACAATTCGTTTTAAACTATTCCATCCATTTTCGACTGGGTTTAGGTCTGGAGAGTTGCCGCCTGGCCATGGCAAGTCCTGAAAGTTGCTATCAGAAAACATCTTTTCTTGATTTAGTTCTGTGGCATAGTGCACCATTTTGCATAAATTTCTAAACACCCTGTCCGCTGCGACAAACAGATTAACTGTTAAATGATCATTAGAGGATTGACAGCGACTTATTAGAGAGTGCTACGCATCTTATAAGTGGACAGCATTAAAATATCGAGACGAACTTTGTGATCTCGATTATACGACGAGAAAAATTATAGTCGCTGACCAGCGAGAAAACCCAGATTGACATATATATATATATATATATATATATATATATATATATATATATATATATATGTATATATTGGGTTGGCAACTAAGTACTTTCGGTTTTGTAGTATAAAATAAAACACTTTTTTTTTAAACAAAGAATAGTTTTTAATCAATTATATATTTTCCATTTTGCTCAATGACCTTTTGCCATCTCTCTTTCAGCTGCATGATTCCGCGCTCATAAAATTTTTGGTCCTTATCAGCAAAAAACTGAACCAGGTGCGAGTGAAGGTCATCGTCATTTGTGAAAGTTTTACCATTCAAAGAATTCTGCAAACTTCGAAATAAATGGTAATCAGATGGTGCTAGATCAGGGCTGTATGGGGGATGTGGCATCACTTCCCAGCCAAGCTCCAATAGTTTCCCACGAGTTGCCAAAGATGTGTGAGGTCTTGCATTATCTTGGTGGAAAACTACACCTTTCCGATTTGACAATTCTGGCCGTTTTTCTTTGATTGCTTCATCCAGTTTTATTAATTGTTGACAGTAAACATCAGAATTGATCGTTTGGTTCCTTGGAAGCAGCTCAAAAAACACAACACCTTTGTAATCCCACCAAACTGACAGCATGATGTTTTTTGGATGCAATTCAGCTTTCGATGTGGTTTGAGCTGGTTTATCGTGTTTGCTCCATGATCGTTTTCGAACTATGTTACTGTACAGGATCCATTTTTCATCACCAGTGATGATTCTTTTTAAGAAAGGGACGGTTTCATTTCGTCTAAGGTGCATATCGCAAAAGTTGATTCTTTGTGTTCAATGAATTTCTTTCAATTCGTGAGGTACCCAAATATCAAGATTCTTAACTAGCCCAAGACATTTTAAATGTTTTTCAATTGTTGTGTGCGATACATGTAGCCTCTCCGCAACCTCTCGAACAGTTACATGACGATCCTCTTCAATTATGACTTTGATTTGGTCATCAACTTCAGTAGGCCGACCAGAACGTTGCTCATCTTTGAGGGAAAAATCTCCAGAACGGAATTTTTTATACCAATTCTGACACGTGCGCTCTGTTAAGCAATTAGCACCATAAACTTCACATATCTTTTTGTGAGCCGCAGCAGCTTTCTTTCCTTTACGGAAATAAAATAGTAAAATATGTCGAAAATGTTCGTTTCTGCACTCCATTTAAAATTAACCCACAACTAATAGCTTTAATAAAAATCACGCACTACTTGCTTCAGAAGTTACGTCAATGTGACTAGTATCACGCGACAAACGGTAAAGTACAGCACTAACATACGTTATACAAAAAATAAAGCAACGCTCTCTATCAGTAAAAACCGAAAGTACTTAGTTGCCAACCCAATATATATTCATTCAATTGTTAGCTTTACTAACAATGCGCAAATTTTTTTATTCTGCTTCGCCCATTGCAATCTCATTTTCTTCATCCTCTCTGTCAATCAACAGACAATTACTTGTTCGTATTTCACTAGCTTCCAGAATAAGCCGATCTAACACACAAGTCAGGTTGCAGTTATTATAGATAGTACCCTGTCCTAACGTCAAGGTTGCACAAAAGTGCTTTAACATTTCAAACAGAGATGGACATTCAATCTTCTCAATTATTTACGTATTACATACGTCAACTTATATGACCTTGATGACAATATCTGTTGAACGAGAATTGAGGCTGCTCGGCCAGCAGATACTTGCATATATGGTAATAGGCTTGAAACATATAAATACGACCTGTATGTTTCACGTAGAATGTGTTTTTCCTGAACATCACGTGAACTAATTCCCCAATTAAATTTCAGAGTGGAATACCTACAAAAATCCAAACATTTACAAAACCAACTGCGAGAACTCCGGTCGGAAATCGCCGTACTCAAAGTGGGCGAGAAACAGACTGAGATGGACCACCTTCACGAGGAGCAGGTCAAACTTGGGGAAAATAAGTATTCGACGTTGAAGAAGAGCAAATCGGGCTCGACAAAATCACGCGTTGCCTTTTTTGAAGAGCTGTGAAAACTCGTTTTTAATTATTAGCGACTAATGTATTTTAACAAACAAAAAGAAGAGAAAAAACGTAGGCTTTCTGTTACGACTTAATTTTTAAGAATTACAAATGGAAAAAAATGCTTCGATGAAGGAAACAAGGTACATTGTATTGCTGTCATTAAACTGCTATAGGTAGTATATTCAGACCTTCGTTTCTGTTTTTCTCAAGTGTTATATGTAAATAGATAAAGAAGTATTTTTTAAGTTAAAATGAAATTTTAAAAGGAATAATTATTTTTCGAGATGGTATGTACAAAGTTTCTCTCTTTAATAATTATCGTCAGATTTTAATTGTATATAATATTATCACTTATAGTATACATATATGTATTTCTTATTTAAATATGACGACGGACTCAGTATTTTTTGATATTTTTTAAAAATTGTTGAATGTATTTAGAGTACTTTTTTTCGTGCTGATCCGTGTACCTTGTTCTTGACGTTAAAATAAACAAGCACATCTTTCTCGTCTTTCCTATTACATTATTTATCTTTTTTTTTTTTCGAATTGAAGAGAAAAATCTATATATTTGTATATTTTATTTCAAAAATAAATAGTTTAATTTCGTAAACAAGTTTTTCGCTTCTTACCCCCTCTTTTTTTTTGTAATGATAATTGTTTTATACCGTGAGCATAGATGAAAGCAAAACGGCCAATTCTATGTTAGTATATGTAGTTTACTTTAAAAGTTTTGTAGTTTAGCCACGTATCGTGAGGTGGCGCTGTCGGAAATATTTTTGTCGTGTTCTCCGAGGTTTTGTAGTCTGAACATCATTAACAGATTGCTTCCATATGGCGTTGTCTCTTTTTAGTAATTCTGTAAATAAAGTGAGTTCTGTGAAAAATGGAATTAATGCGCGAACATTTTCGACCCGTGATTTTCTACGATTTTAAAGACGGTCTCGTTCGACAAGAGTGTTTGGCGATGAAGCACCCTTGGCGACTGCTGAAAGGTGGTGCGAATTCCAGGGTGGACGTGTTTCTCTCATCGACGACGCCGTATACAACATAATAAAGACAGACGACCACTGCACATACAGAGATATTCGGGCATCATTTGGCATAGGTATGGCCCAAATCAGAACTATCCTGCATGTTCATCTGGCTGTCGGAATGCTTTGCGCTCGATGGATAGCACACTATTTAACGGAAACTCAACAAAAAGCGCGTATGGATTGGCGCAAAAAAATGCTTTAAATTTCAACAGAGGTCGAAATCAGTACGACATCGTTACAGGTGGCTAAAGTTGGATTTATTGTTACGAGCCAGAAAGCAAGCGACAATCGGCTCGATGGGTCTTTAGGACGAGGAGAAACCCACAAAAGTAAGACGCGGACGAAGCTCTGGCAAGAAAATGGAGACATCTTTTTTCGAACGCACCGGTCATCTTGCTACTATTCTGCTAAAGGATCGTCGCACAGTCGCTGGATAATACACAACCAATTATGTTCCAAAAAAGTGCTCGAGAAACGACTAAGAGGACGAATCATTCTGCATCGAGACTGCACCATCATATAACGCATCTGAAAGACTCATACACTTTATAGTCCCAACCTGGCACTTTGTGAGTCCTTTTTATTCCAATACATAAAAGACAAAATGTGTGGATTGAAATTTAATACCCCGGAAGCGACTATGGAAGCCTATGAAAACTTCGTATTTGAGGTGACTGAAGAACAATGGGAACAACAGTTTGAGAACTAGTTTCACCGAATGTAGAAGTGGGTATCAATAAAAAAAAATTGGTTAAAATAATTGGTTTTTTCTGTATCATCTGCAAAATTTTTAAAGCAACCTACGTATTACTAAAACCAAATGTTCATTTACGCTTTATAGAAGATATTATTTCGTTTATTTTTTTCACAAAATAACGAACTGGATTTGGTTAGTGACTTAATAGATGCTTATGGTCTTTCAATAACCAAAAATCAACCAACACAGCTTACTAACTGCTTGAATAATCTATGGCTAAGTAAATGTTTTCAAAATTACGAGTTTTGTTGTTTATAATGGTGTGTTTAGTAATGCGCCCCAAAAGCTAATATTAATGCCAAATACCAAATATAACCGATACCTATAACTATAATAATTTATATAAGCCGTTACAAAGTAGGGAATCTATAAGCTATTTTAAACAACTAAGTAACGAAAACTGGTAACGATGAAAGCATTAATTGTGCACGGCAAGCTTTCAATGGTGGTGTGTCGACAGGTTTGAAAAATCTCAGTGGAAAAGAAAGACTGTTGATATTACATATTGGTTGTAAGAGTGACTTACTCTTATTTCCACCAAATAGAATAGGTGATTAGCATGAAGAGATGAATGCATAATTGTTTGAAAGTTAGCCTGAAAAAAATTTTACTTTATTTGGAAATTAATTCTGACATCGTTATGGACAATGATTGAAGTAAATTACCATATTGTATTAAACAGCAGCTTGAAACAAGATGTCGGGGCAGGAATATATGAACGGTATTTAATGGTTGGCTTACAGCATCAAGTTACATTGTTCAGTTGCAAGTAGTGTGCTCGTACGCATAAAATTTAGACAGTGAGCATAGGCAGAGACGATATAATATTCTACATGTAGTCATGTGTGGTGTAATAAAAGCAGTGTGTATTATACTTATATATAATGCAATTAACATTGATCCTTTGACATTATTTACAATTGGTGATCGTGGCATAACAAATGAAAAATTAAATTAAATAGTATGTAAAAGTAAAGTGTTGTGGTTATACAATTATGCATATGTAAATGCTGGTTGCAGTATGTCTCTGCTTAGCCCAGTCGTACTCATTCACAAAAAAAAGTTTGATGGTTTATGTGTGTAGTTGTACAAATGATAATTAATTAATCTTAGTGACATTGGAAAATCAAAGACACAAGACTAAATATTACCCTTATTCAATAAATACTCACTCTAACAAATTCTATATAATTTAATTTTAATTTCTCACCAATTTACTTTTGTACGATAAAAATATTTAGGCGGAAATAAAATAAAATATACACTAAATGTTGTATTGCCAGTTATTAAGGCACGTGAGACCATCAATGTTGAAAATGTGCGACAAAAAACATTTCGAATTTTTTAAATTTACTGTGGAAGATCACGTTTTTTTAATATCAAATATAATTATGCAACACTATGTCGAAGAAACATTTCCTTAACTTGTTTTTTTTTAATGTTAAAGTACATATGGCCTTTTTGACCCGGAATAATATCTGTAATTTCAAAATAATTATTCATCAAATTTTGAAGTTTGTCAGTTTAACGTTCATTATTTTTGTGATATTCCAAGCAATTTGAAAGTGCAGTATTTGGGCTTTACTCTTGGCAAAAGACGAATATGCATCCATACTGGCAGCACCCATCTACCAATATATTTCCAAGATTGGGCTGGAGACTTCATAAAATAGGCACATTTGTTCCCAGTCAACGTGATGTAAGTAGACCAAGACATCATCGTATAATCCAAGTTAAAGAAGAAATTTTGGATATTGTTCACCAGAATCCTACCTGCAGCACTAGACAAATGGCCCATCAAATGAACACTCCAAGCAAGACAACAGTCTTTTCAGCGCTTACAAACAAACCTTTTAAAACCGTTTTATGTTACGAAATCAGAATATAATCAGTGTCAGTTACGAATCAGACAAAATAACAATTTGCAAAGAATGTTTTGCAACGCAATTTTTAAAAAAATTCATTTTTGAGCGGGTGAAAATCCCAGAGCTATGGAACTCGGACATCAAAGGAAGTATTCTATCAATGTTTAGATAGGGAACTCAAACCTTCAAATTGTAGGACCGATATTTCTTCCGAATAGACTAAATTCAAATTAATAGCTAAATGTGTTGGAGGAAGTATTATAATAAAATTTATTATCCAACAGCGCAAGCTATTTACAGAATAATCTTAATGCTAATACAAAACAAAAACAAATCAATAAAGAAAAAAAAAACAATATGTACTAAATAAAAAATAATGAATTGAAAGGCAAGCTTAATTATAAAAGCAAAATTATTTACACCTACTTATAAGTTAAGAAGAACAAATCAAGACAAAGGGGGAAAAAAGAATCTAAAATATTTTCTGAACTTACAAACTAAAACTGAGCCAATGTTCACACAATAGGTATTCACACCACAACACGTAAACAAAATTTGAGATCACAAGTGATGAAGAGTACTAGTAAAATGGGGATACAAAATTCCAATGTAACGAAAGCCCAGTTTATGGGCATTGGATTAACAAGTTTGGATTACAAATATCATCGTTTACACAGAGATGTTCATCAAAAGTAAAATTTAGACAGATAAGTGCCATATTTGCGAAAATACAATGTTTAAACATACATCCCTGAAAGACTCTCGACTGCAACTATATATACAGGGTTTTCCAATAGGGACTTGACAAAATTCAATTTGTGAACGCACCTTTTCACTAATCATCGAACTGTCACTGTCAATTTATTCAGTAAACTTAACATTTTCATCATGGTAAAGTACACGAACGAACAACGTCTGCAAATTATAAAAATTTACTACAGAAATTCGGAGTCGGTGACCGCTACTTTAAGAGCGTTAACTCCGATTTTCGGTCGTAATTCTCGCCCTAGTAGACAGGCAGTAACAAGTTTAGTGCAAAAATTTGAGTCTACATATTCGTTGTGTGATGTTGCCGTGCCAGTGAGACAACGGGTTGGTCGAAGTGTCGAAAATATCGCTGCCGTTGAAACGTCCGTAGCAAATGATCCAAATCAGTCAATTCCACGGCGTTCTCAAGAGATGGGCATCGCCCAGACCACTTTATGGCGAATTTTGCGTAAAGATCTCGGTTTACACCCATACAAGATCAAGCTGACTCGAGAATTGAAGCCGATGGACCATTTGAAGCGACGTACGTTCTCCGATTGGGCTCTGGAAAAGATGCGCCAAGATGATCAATTTCATCGCAAAATCATTTTCAGTGACGAAGCTCATTTTTTGCTCAATGGGTTCGTCAATAAGCAAAATATGCGTTATTGGTCGGGTGAAAATCCACATGTGCTTCATGAAACACCACTTCATCCACAAAAAATAACTGTTTGGTGCGGTTTGCATGCCGACGGCGTCATAGGGCCATATTTTTTCGTCGACGATAATGATCGTCACGTTACTGTGAATGGTAATCGTTATCGCGCCATGATTACCGATTATTTTTGGCCCGAATTGGAAGATATGGACTTGGACAACATATGGCTTCAGCAGGACGGTGCCACAAGCCACACAGCACACGTTACAATCGATTTATTGAAGAGTAAGTTTGATGAGCGTGTTATCTCAAGAAATGGACCAGTCGATTGGCCGCCTCGTTCGTGCGATTTAACGCCTCTAGACTTTTTTCTTTGGGTCTACGTGAAGTCATTGGTCTATGCCAACAAGCCGACAACGTTGGAAGAGCTCAGAGCCAACATTGAACGCGAAATAGCAGCCGTTTCGGCCGAATTGTGTGTCAGAGTCATCGAAAATTGGGTCCAACGAATCGACCGCTGCAAACGTGCCCGCGGTGGCCATATGAACGAAGTCGAGTTCCATTCATAAATGTTTTGATTGTACTTCAACCCGATAATAAAGTTTTTGAAATATCTCAAATGGTCTGCATTTTATTTTGGAAAAAAGTTGTCAAGTCCTTATTGGAAAATCCTTTACTTATTTAAAATAAGACAACAGAATAATTTAGTCTATTGCGAATATATTGTAGAAACTGATACTTAGTTGAGGTATATTATGCTTGTTCTTCTATTTGTTTGTTCTATTACATTCGAATGAAGAAGTCTAAGACTTTAGTAGGGAACTTACTTACTTACTTAATCCTATAGACTCTTATACCTTTCGGTGTCGAGTCATGCTGGAGTCGAGTCCTCCGCTTCCCCTCTCCATATCTCCCCCCACTTTCCTCTGTTGCTCGCCAAAGCCTTTACGTTCTCCCATCCTATTCCCCTCTTCACAGCCGCCGCCCGCACTTCATCCCTCCACGTTCTTCTCGGTCTACCCCTCTTCCTCTTTCCAATCTCCCTAGCCTCAAACACCTGCCTAATCAACCTCTCCTCGCCCCTTCTCATTATATGACCCAACCACCTTAGCTGACCCTGTTCTATCGTCGTTTCTATTGGGATTATGTTTAAATTTTCCCTAAATACCTGGTTCCTAATTTTATCCATCCTCGTTTTCCCCTCTATTTTTCTCAGGAATCTCATCTCTGTGCTTGTAAGTCTACTCCTCTGCCTCTGTGTTGTTGTCCAAGATTCGCACGCGTATGTCATTGTCGGTTTTACAACTTTTCTAACTATTTCCGCTTTTACCTGTCTTGGTATTTCCTTCTTGCTTAGGAAGCTGTTCTTTATGCTGTTATATAGCCTACCGGTCTTTGCTATTCTTTCATTTATTTCGTCGTCCAGGGTTCCTTCCTTGTTTATTATCACGCCTAAGTATGTGAATCTATCCACCTGCTCTATTATCTCGCTATCTATCTGTATCCTGTGCTTCTCCTTCCGTGCTCCAATTATCATTGTTTTAGTTTTCTGTTTATTTATTTTCATATTTAGTTTCTTCAGTTCTTCATTAATAATAGTTACATTTCTTTGCAGTTGTTTCTCTGTTCTCCCTATTATCACCATGTCATCCGCATAACATAGTTCTGTCAAGCGTATACATTTTAATCTCCAGTATCCAACTGGATATACTTCTAGTCTACCTCTGCTCTGCTTAATTGCTTCATCTAGAACCAAGTTAAAAAGTAGTGGGCTCAGAATGCATCCCTGTCTCAGTCCAATTTTGTTAGCAAATGATTTGGATTTTTCATTTCTTATTCTTATGTAACTCTCAGTTTTTTCGTAGAGACTTTGTATGTTTTGTATTAGCTCCCTTTCTATTCCTCTACTCCTTAATATTCTCCAAACATCTTCTCTTCTCACTCTGTCAAATGCCTTCTCCATGTCAATAAAACAGGCATGCATCTGTCCTCCAGATCTAACCGCCCTTTCTGACAGTAGCCTGAGCACAAATATCTGGTCGTTTGTTCCTCTTTCCTTTCTAAACCCACTTTGGCTCTCCTCCAGCTCGTTCTCTAAACTACTTCTAAGTCTATGCTCCAATATTCTGGCATATATTTTTCCGACCACGCTACCAAGCGTTATACCTCTAAAGTTTGCACAGTCCATGTTATTCCCCTTTTTGTATATCGGTGTTATAATGCCTATCTGCCAATCTGAAGGCACTTTATGTTCCATTCTTGCCTGATTCATAATTTCCAAAAGTTCTTGTCTTCTCTCCTGGTTCATATATTTTATCATTTCTGTCGTGATTTCATCATGTCCCGGTGCTGTACCCATCTTCATCCTCTGTATTGCTTCTATTAATTCTTCCTCCCTTATTCTTTCTGTCTGTCCACTCTCTTCCTGTGTCATATTTTGTTGTTCCTTATTTTGGTAGTCTCTCAGAACGTCTGTTTCGTTCTCCTCCAATAGTTCCTCGAAGTATTCCCTCCATCTTCCCATAATATCCTCTTCTTTAGTAAGTACTTTTCCATTTCTATCCCTTACGTTCCTCAACATATTCGCTCTCGGCCTTCTCATTTGTTTAAGTGCATTGTAAAACAGCTTCTGATTTTCTTTAAACGCTTTTGTTAGTTTGTTGCCGAAGTCTATCCATGTTTTTTCTTTACTCTCCTTTATCGCCTTTTTAGCTTCTATCCGTTTCCGCTTGTATTCGTCATAGTTTTTCTGCGATCCATCTGTCAGGTATCTCTTCCACATCTGTTTCTTATCTTTCACAATTCTTTGTATTTCTTCTGTCCACCAGGCTGTTCTTTTTCTCGGACCATTAGTTATTTTTGTAGCCCCACAGCTTTCCTTCGCTGCCCTTATTAAACTTTGTTTGTATTCTAGCCATCTCTCTTCTGTCTGTTGATATCCTGTTCCCTTTCCTCCATGTATCCTCAGTTGTCTCTGGTATTCCTCTTTAACCTTTTCCTCTCTTAATCTGTAGCTTCTAATCTTTTCCTTGCCTATTCTCCTCTTATCCCCTCCTTGCTCCTCATA
Source organism: Dermolepida albohirtum (assembly GCA_031893035.1). Classification (NCBI taxonomy): domain Eukaryota; kingdom Metazoa; phylum Arthropoda; class Insecta; order Coleoptera; family Scarabaeidae; genus Dermolepida; species Dermolepida albohirtum. The sequence goes on along the minus strand of JAVIWB010004895.1, from coordinate 7,336 downwards.
ACCCATTTTCATATCCATTCTGACCATATAATGGTCGCTACCTATTTCTGCACCTCTTTTCACTTTTATGTCCTTTACCAGGTTCCACATCCTCTTATTTACCAGGTAGTAGTCTATAATTGAGCGTTCCCCTCTGCTCCTGACTTCCCTTGTGTATTTGTGCACATCTTTATGTTTAAATTTAGAATTTCCTATTATTATATCATTTTCCATACTCAAGTTAATGATTCGTGTCCCATTATCATTCAGTATATCTTTAGTAGGGAATATATTGAAATATCACACGCGGAACTACAAATCTCTCCTGCATGAACTGACAATAATAAGAGATGGGTAAAGTTCATGTACACACTCATCAAACATGCAGTGAAGTGCCACATAAAAATTATTGTTACAAAAGTAAGATGTCACACACTCAGCCACCTTCTGTAGAGTGTGAATATCGCAATGATCAGCAACCAAGTTCACAGTAGGGCACATTGTGTATGATGGTGAATTGCCAACGTATTAGATAATGTTCCGTTAAATGTCAGAGCCAACGTGTATTTCATGCAAGATGGTGCACCAGCTCATAATGCAAGAATTACAAAAACATGGTGGAACTAATGTTTTCCAGATAGGTAGATCGAGCAAAATGAACCAGTGTCATGTCCTGCAAAGTCTGCAGATATGAATCCCCTCGATTTCTTTGTTTTGGGGCTTTTTTAAGGAGAAAGTTAATGCGATGCCTCCGGCCAATGAACAGTAAGTAATAATAATAAATAAAATGTACGTCACAATACAATTAATTACCCCAGATATGTTGCAGCGCGCCTCACATTCAAATCAACAAAGGCTATATAGCTTTGTCTTCAAAACAATAACTACTAGTTCCATAATTTACGTTAATTATCATTATTGTTATTTTCTTTAGACTTAAATAGAAGTCGTATTTTGTCCTATAATTCCTACTGATTTATTGATGGTTCTATACCATGTTGCTAAATCTAAACTTCTTTTAAGTAATTGGTATGGTTTAACTAATAGCAATACAACATTTTTGTATTACGATTATCGACACAGAATTAAACATAAAACCGCCCTACATGTAAATTTCCGCCTACGTTGTATATTCAAGGACAGAACATATGCACACAATTTCAATGGCTGGCCTCACAGTACCTCATTCAATCGGACCAATTTTCGAGTGTATGGGGTCGTATCTCGGCAATGGCATCACGAATGTTGGCCTTCAAATGCTCAATTGTCTCTGGTTTGTCGGCATAACACTTGTCCTTAATGGCGCCCCATAGAAAATAATCCAACGGTGTCAAATCGCAGCTTCTTGGCAGCCAATTGGCATCACCATTTCGGCTACTTAAACGTCCATCAAACGTTTGACGCAATAAATCGATTGTGGCATGAGATGTGTGGCAAGTTGCACCATCCTGTTGAAACCAAACATCGTTCACATCAATACCATGAAGAGCGGGCACAAAAAAAATCGGTTATCATGGTGCGATAGGTGTCTCCATTGACCGTAATAGTTGCGCCGTCCTCATTTTCAAAGAAATATGGGTCAATGATGCCTCCGTTCCACAAGCCGCACTAAACAGTCACTCGTAATGGGTGCATTGGCTTCTGTAAGACCACGTGTGGGTTTTCTGAGCCCCAAATATGGCAATTTTGCTTGTTAACGTACCCACCAAGATGAAAATGAGCTTCATCCGAACAGATGATTTTTTTGGCAAAATCGACATCATCGTGCAGTTTCTCGTTGGCCCATCTAGCGAAGCGGATGATCATGCGGTTTCAACTTTTGAATCAATTGAACTTTGTAAGACGTCATACCGAGATCTTTTCACAAAATTCGACCTAAACTGGTAAGTGAAATGTTCAATTCTTGAAAACGATGACGAGTTGATGTTGATGGATTCTCACGCTACTCTTAGCCACAGCTTCGATAGTTTCGGGTGTACGCACTGTACGAGCACGCTCACGTCTTGGTGCATCAACAATGAAACTAGTTTCACGAACTTTAGCAATAAACTTGCGTATACCGGGCACTGTTGGTGCTTCTCTGCGACCAAATTTTGAACGACATTTTCGTGCAATTTCCGATCAATTGTCTTTGTTTTGGAAATAAATTTCCAATAAATCCCAAGCGTAAATCGATTCATTTCGTTCAGTGGAGATAATATACTGAATTTTGTGACAGAATAGAATGACATAAGTATTGCCAGACTCGAAATAACCGGTGGTTCGAATTTAAACCGATAGATGGCCCACCCGTTAGAATAAGGATCATTTGCAGCATATATAATATCTTTAATTATTCAAAAATAGTGCCTTTAGTTTACTAAAGTTATAAACATATTCTATTTTCGGTATAGGACAATGATTTTAGTAAAAATTCCAAAGTTTATTTTCAGTGTATCCATGTTGTTTTTTTATTTCATCAAATGGCGGTAACATCTCCAAAATTTTCTTAAAAATTCGTAGTTTTCACATGTATTTGTAAATTTGTCTCGTTATTTCTCTTGTACCCACACTCCACATAATTTGAATGGTATTTTTTGAGATTTCCTTTTATGTGCATTTCTAAACTGAACTTGTTTGTCTTGTACTCTCTCCGTGCACTTGTAATCTTATTCTTCAAGATGTTAAGTTTTTACGTGTTCCTCTGACACTGAATTATAGTATGTCTTGTATCCACACTCTTCACAATTAATCACTTTTCCTTAAGATGTTTACCTTTCATGTGAATTTTTAAATTCGTCTTGATATTCGTCTTGTACTCACACTTCAAACAATTATAATCATATTCTTTAAGATGTTTCGTTTTCATATGTATTTGTAAATTTGACTTGACGTTTGTCTTGTATTCACACTCTACGCAGTTATAATCGAATTCTTTAAGATGTTTAGTTTTCATGTGTATTAGTAAATTTGATTTAACGTTTGTTTTATATTCACACTTCATACAATTGTAATCGTATTCCTTAAGATGCTTAGTTTTCATGTGAGTTTTCAGATATAGCTCGTTGTTTGTCTTATACTCACACTCCAAGCAGTTATAATCGTATTCTTTAAGATGCTTCGATTTTATGTGCGCCTCTAACGGTGCTTCATCGTTTGTCTTGTACTCACACGCTGTGCAATTATATTCATATTCCTCGGGATGTTCGGCTTTTATATGAGCTTTTAAATTCATCTTGTTGTTTGTCTTGTACTCACACTTCATGCAATTATAATTGTATCCATGTTTAGTTTTCATGTGCAGTTGCAGATTTAACTTCCTGTTTGTTTTATACTCACATTCTATACAATTATAATCATATTCTCTAACTTGTACTTGTAAATGTGCCTTGCTATTTGTATCTTCTTCTTTATTATGTTTAGTTTTCATGTGAATTTTTAAATGTTTGTTGTTTGTCTTGCACTCAGACTTTTTGAGCTTTTTGCCTTTATTCGTTATTGGCGAAAGGCTCTTCCTTTTCAAGATATGATCCTCCAGTGGGGGAAGTACACAATGTCTGAAAATAAGTGAATCTGTTATGAACACATTTTTAAATACAGTAACAACATCATATGCCACTTATATCCGACTTCGGCGTACAATAATTTTGTCAATTATATGACAATTCATATGAGATATTGGAAATATATAGTTCACATGTATAGAAGCCCAAATAAGACAACATTTGAAAATTTCTGAGAATGAAGAATAGATGGCGTTAAGAACTTAACTTCAATTCGTTATAGTATAGAGCGTTTGCCATCATAAAGACGGCATTCGTCATCGTAAAGACAGCATTTTCACTTCGCGTTTTATGATATAATTTCTAATCGAGCTTTTTCGAGCGTTAACCTTGTTTGATCCAGCGGAAACATTAGTTAGAATCACCAACTAATCACGTACAGGAGCGTGTTTGCTTCCCAATACTGACCAACTCAAGAAAAAGGAAGTTTTTAACACAGGATTAAAAAGTGTTAAAGAAACTCATGACGTGGATACAAACATGCCTTCCAATACATTTAAACGCAAACAATCTCACTCCCAAGATATTTTTAATGTAATTCAATTTCATTCTCAGCATGAATCTTAAATTGTTAAAACCATTTGATAATAGAAAAACTGGTCTTACTTTGCATTTCCTGTGCTGCAGAAAATCTCATGACATTCCAGATATTCGTTCTTCTCCAAGAAAATTTTGCAAACCGGGCATTGAACGAGCTCTAAAATTATGAAGAAAAACGTTCTCATTGAATTTAATAACCAAAAATTATGTTACACGAAAATATAAACGAGAGTGTAAATTAAGTGAATAACAGACATTTATCAAAGGAAAGAATACAGAAGAACTACAACAAAGCTTTTAAAATAGTTTGGGCAGGTATTGGATTGGCAACTAAGTACTTTCGGTTTTGTAGTATAAAATAAAACACTTTCTTTTTAAACAAAGAATAGTTTTTAATCAATTATATATTTTCCATTTTGCTCAATGACCTTTTGCCATCTTTCTTTCAGCTGCATGATTCCGCGCTCATAAAACTTCTGGTCCTTATCAGCAAAAAACTGAACCAGGTGCGAGTGAAGGTCATCGTCATTTGTGAAAGTTTTACCATTCAAAGAATTCTGCAAACTTCGAAATAAATGGTAATCAGATGGTGCTAGATCAGGGCTGTATGGGGGATGTGGCATCACTTCGCAGCCAAGCTCCAATAGTTTCCCACGAGTTGCTAAAGATGTGTGAGGCCTTGCATTATCTTGCTGGCCGTTTTTCTTGGATTGCTTCATCCAGTTTTATTAATTGTTGACAGTAAACATCAGAATTGATCGTTTGGTTCCTTGGAAGCAGCTCAAAAAAACACAACACCTTTGTAATCCCACCAAACTCACAGCATGATCTTTTTTGGATGCAATTCAGCTTTCGATGTGGTTTGAGCTGGTTTATCGTGTTTGCTCCATGATCGTTTTCGAACTATGTTACTGTACAGGACCCATTTTTCATTACCAGTGATGATTCTTTTTAAGAAAGGGACGGTTTCATTTCGTCTAAGGTGCATATCGCAAAAGTTGATTCTTTGTGTTAAATGATTTTTTTTCAATTCGTGAGGTACCCAAATATCAAGCTTCTTAACTAGCCCAAGACATTTTAAATGTTTTTCAATTGTTGTGTGCGATACATGTAGCCTCTCCGCAACCTCTCGAACAGTTATATGACGATCCTCTTCAATTATGACTTTGATTTGGTCATCATCAACTTCAGTAGGCCGACCAGAACGTTGCTCATCTTTGAGGGAAAAATCTCCAGAACGGAATTTTTTATACCAATTCTGACACGTGCGCTCTGTTAAGTAACTAGCACCATAAACTTCACATATCTTTTTGTGAGCAGCAGCAGCTTTTTTTCCTTTACGGAAATAAAATAGTAAAATATGTCGAAAATGTTCGTTTCTGCACTCCATTTAAAATTAACCCACAACTAATAGCTTTAATAAAAATCACGCACTACTTGCTTCTGAAGTTACGTCAATGTGACTAGTATCACGCGACAAACGGTAAAGTACAGCACTAACATACGTTATACGAAAAATAAAGCAACGCTCTCTATCAGTAAAAACCGAAAGTACTTAGTTGCCAACCCAATAGTTTGGGCAGGTAGTTTGAAACTATTTGAAAAAATATGTAGATGTGAATGAAAGAAAAGCAAGGTAAAAGCAAAATTCAGAAAAAGGGGAAAAGCTAAAAGTTTGGAAAAGAAATGTCAGTCGAGAAATAAATAGAAGAGGAGGAAAAGATCGTTAAGAAATAGAAAAAGCGATTAAGACATCAGCCAATATTAAATTATACATGTTTATGCCTGTAATGGTGCAGATACAAACATAATTATCAGAAGACAATTTAAAAGTAAATTTCAAGAAAGTGAAACTTTTATACGAAATTAAAAATATCTAATTAGAAAGTACACGAAGCAAGCCTCATTGGTTTATTTTCATGCATTTAGTCTATAACATTTCAGTAATGATTCAAGAATGTTGTTATTTGAAGGGAACGGTTTAATAATAAACTTCTTTCATACCTTCAAAGTTTTCATTGATTCCATTAGGGCAAATTGTTTTGTGGTCAGCCAAATATACTTTCAAACTAAATCCAAGGCAGCAGTAGGTACAAGCGAATACATTTTTGGCATAATTTTCTATGTTAGGTACAAAATCCATGTCTATATCTTTATACAAGCTTTCTTCGTATTGTTCACCAAAATACACTAATAATTCTTCACCCGCTTGGATTTCACAAATGCTGCTGTAATATAGATCGTCTTCATGTTGAAATGCACGTAGGTTCTGCTCAAAAGCACTTTTGGCACAATTGACGTACTGCATCCAATTTAAGAATTCTGATTTATCATTGCTTACTACAAATTTTCCACCTTTAAGCTTCCAAGGAGACTGTACGGTATTCAATCCAGTGAAAGGACCCAATTTTACACTTTTAGGTATCGTTTTTAAAGCAAATATGCCAGTGTCTCTGAATAAACCTTCTTGAATTTCCAGAACATCTGCTGGTATTTCTTTTCTCGCTCTGTCATTAAGACCAGTTCCGTTTAAGATACATATGAGCATTCCACATTTGGTACAATACCCTTCATAATATTCATTGCAATTGTTACAAACTGTAAAAAAATTCTCGTGAAAGGTATTCAAAAGTATTATTACAAATTGTGAATAAATTCTGTTGAGTGATTATTGTATTAAATAACAAAATAACTGATCAATGTATTAAGTTATTAAAGGTGTGCTAATAGATACCATATATGACACACGAGAGATTGTAAAGCGCGCGTTAAATATCAGGTTGTTACAAATGTAATGTCCGTTTTTTTCCTTCAGTCTGAACTGAATCGCACCTGTGTGAAGACGTGTATGTTTTTGGTGAAAATTATTACTGTATTTGTAGAAAAGGGTATTTATTTTGAAGTGTGTACCTGTTCCATTTCTTGGAAAGATTAATACACCTGTCCTTGTCTCGCCTATGGAAATGCTGTCGGCAAGAGATATTCTGGTAATTTACCTCTTTCAATTTAAAAAGGGATTAAATGCAGCTGCAGCAACGCGAAAAATTAATCAGACGTTCGGTAAAACCACGTGTAATGGACGCACATTACGGCGATGGTTTAAAAAATTCAGCGAGGGAAATTTTATTTGGAAAATGAGCTTCGCGGATATGCGCGTAGCACCGTTAATGACGACGAGCTGCGTGTAGAAGTTGAAAGTAATCCGTCGACAACAGTGCGTAGCCTTGTAGAAGCATTTCAAGTGTCCATTGCCACCATTAATCGTCACCTTTCTT